>MDKI01045547.1:0-19212 GCA_005239505.1 Nicotiana paniculata
AGCTGGGAAAGGCGCCTATGAGTTGGAAGCTATGGACGGAAGAGTTCTACCAACAAGATGGAATGCCATCCATATAAAGAAGTATTACTTCTAAAATAAAAAGAATGCCCACCGTCAGGTATCACACGTTCGATTTTATTTTGAACATTTAAAAATTTTACTAACTCTTTTAGATGATAGGCACAAAGCTAACCCATCACCAAATGATGATATTAGACCTGCAAAGACGCGAGGAAATAACACAATTCTCGGTCTAGGGTTACACTTTCTGATGGAAGTTTTAAAAGGGTTAATCAGTCATCATCGAAAAAACTATATACCTTCGAGTCTGGAATGTTTTTCCTTTTCAGGAAAAGGACTACAAGGAAGGAATAATCAAGTGCTCCAGATTTCATTCTTCAAAGCTCAAACACTTGGGGACTATATATTATGAAAAGCTAAGACGAAGCAAAGAAGACTATCAGAAAGTCAAAAGCTCGAGCCTGAAGACCCATCTACCCAACGAGACAAGTGACACGAGCAGAATCAAAGAAATCAAAAGAGCCACCCAAATACAAAGCCTAATGCAAAAAGCAAAAACCTTCGAACATATTCAGGTTGAAAGGCAAAATGTTAGTCACGAGAGAGAAATTTACATCTTTATACTTATTCAAAATTGTTGTAACAAAAACAGTTAGGGGTAAAATATCATCATCAATGTACTCATTCAAAAAACTGTTCTCAAATAAAACAGTTATGGATGAAAGATCTAAATTCTTGTATTTGTTCAAGAAACTGTTATCAAATAAAAACAGTTACGAATAAGAAAACATTTCCCTCGTACTTATTAGAAAACTGTTTCCAAAACAGTTGCGGGTAAAAACCCCAATCTTTATAAAAACTGTTACTAGTAAAAAACAGTTATTTCCTTGTATTAATATCGAAAAGTTTTTACCTATGAAAAACAGTTACGAAATACAAGAGTATGTCAAATTTGTTAAACATTAACAGTTGCAAACATGAGTTTTAGATGATAACCAAACACATGTAAAATGTCATGGAATTTCAAACAAAAAACTTTCCTTGGAAACATTCTTAAACGTGTGTAAAATTCCTATCAATTTATTGCATTATCATGAAGTTGAGACGTCTTCTTCATGTCAATTATAAAGGGCCCTCTTCCATAAATTATACCCATTACAAAAAGGCACACGTTTAATATGACATCGTGCCTATTATAAAAAAAGGTACGAGTAGTCTAAAGCATTCCACATGCAAAACTCGAAGGTAAAACTAAAACCTCGAAAAATGAAGCATGCAAAAGACTTAAAGAGTGAAACAGAAACTCAACAAAAGTCGAACTAACATTTACATATTAAAACGGCTAAAACTAAGTATTAACTTATACTTAGCCGTATAAAAAATTTTATACATTGTGGTGCCCCTAAGTTGTCATTTGGGGACTTAAAGGAAATCCAAATTTACCCTCGATGGGACTGGGGGTGACCACCAATTGATACAAAGAAAAAAAAGGGATAAACCAACTAGATCTTTTCAAGAGAAGGGTTGACTTTAGTGGCAGAAGGAGCGGGAGCAACTGGGGATGAAAAGGCATGAGCGGTTGGAATCTCACCATCAGGTGAAGAGAGGTTATGACCCTGTTGAGCCTTCTCCATGGATTCCTTAGTTTTGGCTATTTCAGCACTAAGGTCAAAATCCTCTTGATTTATTTCCATCAATGTGTCAGGGCGAGAATTCATATACGCCCAGCTCTCATGGACAGCATCCACCTCTTCCAAATCTTCATAATCTTTTTCCCACACTTGAAGCTCAGCTCTCAACCCGTCCTTCTCCGCCTCCGCAGCTTCATGGGCAGCCCTTAATGGAAAAATCGACTCCTCTAAAGTTTGATCTTTGTCTAAAGACCTACGAAGATATTCTTGAGTACGAGTGAGTGATTGCAAGAGCTCGCCTGATTATTCTTCCTTCTGCCCCAGCAAGTTCTTCAAGTCTCTAATCTCCTCTGAGGCACGGGAGAGCTGCTCCACGAACGAAGACTCCAGAACACTCTTATATTTATCATCTTGACTGCAAGAAGCCCGCTCCACTGCTAGCTCTGCTGTCATAAGTCTCATCTGTCGCTTCAAGGTACTTCTTTCCTCTTCTAAAGCATCCATGTCAATCCTTAGGCTATCATATTGTGCTCTCCAATTATCAACTTCTGCCTGCAACTCTCTTGTCTCTTGATTTGTGTTCGAAATCCTCTTCATAAGCTCCATGCCTATAAGGTTAATCTACAAGAAATAAACCAGTCAGATATGGTAAATTTCATATACGATAGTGAAAGAGGATAGCTTACACCATACCTTCAAAGAGGTATGCACGACCTCATTGGCCTATGTAAGAGCACTGTGGCTAGCTAGCTTTGCTTTCTCAGTGGGACCTATCAAAGGCTTGAGCTACACTTCAAGCTCACCCGTCTTCTTGAAAAGGTTTCCCTCAGCTGGAACCTCTATTACCACCTACCGCATCTCTCTGCTGGAATACCCTACTTCCCTAACGGAAGGCATGGAAGCAGACAGAGACGGAACAGCAACAGGCACGGAAGGTTGAGGAGCTGGAGAATCCACGGGCAAAGAAGCAGGCACGGAAAGTTGAAGGGTTGAAGAAGTTACAGGCAAAGCAGCAGCAGAAGTTGAGATAGCCAAAGGATTAGGTGAAACAGCTTCTCTCAAGGAAGTAGGAAAGACAGCAGCCAAAGGGACGTTGTCAAGAGCAAGATCAATACCATCATGAATAGGGGAATGTGAAACATCATCAAAGACAGGGGGCTCAATCACATACACGTAAGGCAAGGTTGAGGCAGTAGGCTCATCATCTAAAACCATTCGCCTTCTCCGTGGCATGTGCACTAAAGCACCCTCTTCCTCTTCTTCTACGAAACGACACTCACTAATCTTCCTCTTCGAGGAAGATGAACCAACAATAATTTCCTGGGCTTGAGCCAAGGACATCTTAGGGATAGAGAAAGCAGACATCCCACGAGCAGAGAATCCTATTAAAAAGGGAAAAAAGTTAAACGACAAAAAAAAGACTCGAGTAAGGAAAGAAGCAAGAACAAGAGCTTCACTTACCGTGGGTGTTTACTTGCCAACCATACCTCCCAACGAGGTACTTCCAAGATCTTTCTTCTGAAGGAGAAACAGATAACAATTTTTCTACCCAATCACGAATACCGGAGACATTCTCAACAGTGTTCATGATTGCCGAGAGAAGAAAAAAACAGATACAGTGTTAAATAAAACATCTCGAGTCAAAACAAGAAGAATTAAATGTGAGCTAAAGCATACTCACGTGCGCGATTCCACTTCTCGGGGAAGGGAAGATTTTCTTCACCCACTAAACCAACAGTGGGTACAGCAACATACCGGAGGTACCAGCCCCTATCCTTATCGTCTCCAGGGGTTACCAGTGCTCTTTTGCTTCTAGCATCAGAGTAAAAAACCCTTCACGAAATAAGATAGGAGAGTAGAGGTGAATAAGATGGTTGAAGGTAAAAGGAAGCGAGGCTAAAGAAGCCAAACTCCTAAGGCATGCGACAACTCGCCACACAAGCGGGCCTACTTGTCCTAAGTAAATATTGAAAAAAGGGCAAAACTCAATTATAACTAGGTCAATGGGGGGTCTAAGCCCTAAAGTGAAAGGATACGTATAAACAAAGTAATATACCGTCTTGTAAGACATTATTCTTTGATTACTATTTGGGATATAGAAGGGAAAGTCAGATTTCCAAAAGCACCCCTTACGAACAAGGGAAATCTGACCCTCAGTTATAAGGGTTGAATATCTTTCTACACTATCAAGAGAAGAAGATTGATCTACAAGAACTTGACTATCCCTAGCAAAAACAAACTCAGCAGGGACAATTTCATCGACTTCAGGTTCACGAAGGCGTTCACCTCTACCTCTAGACAAGACCGAGAAACCCTAGGTTCGGAGAAACTGGAGATCTAGTGGGAGGAGGAGGAACTATCTGAGAAGAAGAAAAGCCCCTCGAAGGAGTGGATCCTAGACTTCCAAGTCTACCACCCCTCCGACTCCTAGTCGGAGCAGAAGAAGGAGCTAAAATTTCAATATCTATTACTCTTTGAGGTTGGTTTGAAGAAGATAGGTTTACAAAGGCAAAGAAGAAAGTTCTTTACAAAAGACAAAGTTAGAAAAGTGTTTCGTGGAAGCAAAGAAAAGAAAACATGTATTTATACTTGAAGACAACCGTTAAACATGAAGAAAAAGGAAAATAATGATGAAAAGTCACAATTGAAGATGTCACTTCGCAATTGTCACAGCCGCAAAAAGCCCTAAAAGGTGCTGAGTAAATGCAGAACCAATCCGAAAAGGACACGTGGTATGAGCATTAAATGGAAGTGACAAACGACGTCTATGGTGCAGAGAAGGATACAATGATTCATGGAAAAGCGGCGGCAAAATATTCCCGCCATAAATGAATATCCACTTACTAAATATTAATCGTTAAACATATGGTAAGTGGGGGGACTATCTGTATTGGTAAAAAAGAGTTTCACACGTAAGCCAGCTTTTGACAACTCAGCCAGTCGCGTGGACACAGGAAAACGCGACAGCTGGACATGACTCCTTGAAGAGATACGGTACAAAGAGGCACGGTTCAATAAACCCACGAACTTATCAGCCACGGAAAACTCAACTTGATCAAAACGGAAGAGAGGCACGGTCATAATGAATCTAGACAAAGCTTCAAGCAAATTCAAAGACCCATAATTGATTACTCGAACGTTATGTAACTGAACCCCAATTACCGTTATCCTTTGTAATGCCTCATTAATGTCATAATTATTCATTAATGAGTAACCATAGCAAGAGGCGTTCGTTGTAAGAATCTCCTATATAAGTGAGGGGAATACAGCTTGTAAAGGTATTTGATTCTCGAATACAATCAACTCTATATTTCTGCAATATTGTCTATTATTTATTTTTTTCCATTATCTTGATTATCATAAACCCGTATTCATCTTAAAAATAAGCTTTAGTCAAAGGGTCTAATTCTTTGGTTAAACAATAGTCTTGCTGATAATGTCAACCTGGAAGCCAATGAGTATGGTGTTTTATTATGTATGTTGTTTCTCCAGTAGTACAAGTCATTGTACATTCTACCAATCCCCTTCATCTTCCCAGTGTGAAGGTCCTGCATCAGGAAGAAATCAAAATAGAAGGACATAAAGCATTGAAGCTCTCTAGTTAATTTACCCACTGACAACAAGTTAAATTTTAACTCAGGCACACACAATACATCACTAATCTCTTGTGCTAACCTACATTTACCAATATGACTAATTGACAATTGTTTTCCATCTGGAAAATGTACGAGTGTCCCTTCTTAGGGTAATCCAACTGTGACTTGTTTTACTTGCCAGAAATGAACAAATAGCACTTGTCATATTAGTGGGAACCTTGCCTTTGCATCTGCATATGATTGTTGCTTCCATTTGTTGTTCCTGCAAGAGAGGTTCCAAAAACAGCTCCAGCCATGCCTGGTTTTCCTATTTGTCCTGTATTACAATTTCCTCCGGCCTGAGCTGAGGAGCCTCCATGATGTGCAACATTTGCTCTTTGGTGTTGATGACCAGCAGTAGCTCCTTGTACTGGTTCCTTCCACCTTTAAAGTCAGCTGGGTAACCAATGAGTTGATAACAATTTTCTTTGTTATGTCCTTTCATCATGCAAAACTCACAATATATGTTGAATTTCCTTTTGTTCTTTTGCATTGAGCCTCCTCTAGCAGCTGAAATCCATAATGTTGTGATGTCGCTCCCTTCTGCTATTGAGCTCAGTCCAGTATGTGATGTTCCTGATGTACTCCTTTGACTTTCATCTTCGACAACCAGAGCATAAGCATGATTCAAGGTAGGCTCTACTGACTTCATTAAGATCTGTTTTCTAGCTTGAGCATAGGAATCATTTTGTCCACTTAAAAACTGTAGCAACCTCTGCCGCTGAAGATGATCTGTGTATTCCTTCGAATTTGTTGAAGGTACCATCGCATCATACTCCGCCCAGAGTTCCTTCAATTTTATAAAATATATGGATACTGAATCCGTTCCTTGAGAAATCGTAGCAATTTCTCAATGTAATTGAAAAATCCTCATATTATTCACCTTATCAAACCTTTTTTAGATCTTCCCAGACTAAGTGAGCATTAGAAGCATACACAATTCCACTAAGTAAATTTGGCGACATTGTATTCATGATCCACGAGAGCACAATCGCATTACATGTTTCCCAATCTTCATGTGGTTCTGGCCTAAATTGATCTTTGCCACAGGTACCAGTTACGAACCCTAGCTTCCGTTTTGCCTGAAGTGCAATTCTCATCGACCTCCGCCATATCCCGTAGTTCTCAGAACCTGTGAGCTGGACCGGAACTAACACAGAGCTTGGAGTATCTGAAGGATGTACAAACAAAGGATGAGTGTGATCAATTTTCTCCGTCTCCATTATCGATTCAATATTTCCACGGGAAGAAGACGGAGAAGCTTCGTTCATATGAAATCGAAAGGTAAATCAGACGAGCGTGATTATCGTGTTGAGCTCTGATACCATGTTAAGCATCTTCCATGGATACTTTTGTGGAAAGCTTCACACGACTGAGAAGGAACAAAGAGGGAAAGAAAGGAAATGAATTTTTACTGTTGTATTGAACAAATGCACTGCACACATAGTTATACAGAGTATAACCGACCTAACTACCTTTCTAGTTAGTTAATTAATAACTACTTCTAACTAATCCTTCAACATTTAGGATCCAAGTGTTACTCCACTCATGTGACACCTTCAACACGATTAAAATTCTGAACTCATAAGTTTGAAATCCTGGCTCCGCCTCTGCTCGCTTTGCTATCCAATTATATCATATTTGTACCGTGTGAGGCCCGTTAAATGAAGAAGAGCTCTCTGTCAGGATTATTTATATTTTTTTGGAAGCAAAGTCGAAATCTATTGTTAAGAGTTGAATGGATCATATTCATTTCATCACAACATTTGATGGTCTCTCCGTTGAAAATTGATAGAGCACACGAAGTACACAAGGAGGCAAGGGAGAAACAAAAAAAAACTTATACTTATATGGCCAATGTTTATATCAATTCAATTAGCAAATCATGCGTGTCTTTACATAAATTATTATTACTTAGTCATATTTAATTAATGCATATTCTCATATCAATTTTATCACTAATCATGATAAACTAGTACAAGTTGATATAAATACTGGATCTATAATCTAATTAGTAGAAGTTACGCTAAGACCGGTTCGATCTTCTAAGTTCAACATCAACTTTCTAAAAGGAAAATAACGGTTCATTCTCTTTTAAATGAGTTAAACTATCCTAAACTATTATGTTTTTGTCAGTTTCATACTTAAACTATTGTGTGTACTCAATATTCCCTTGAACTATATCTCCCTAGTTAATAAAAACCCCTTCGTCGATTTTTTCAGTTGTGTATGATGCACGCTCCTAATTAATTTTAAACTATGAGTTTACAACACGTGGCTACTTAGTTAAGCATAATTTAATTATTATTTTAATTAATTATTCGAACTAATAATCAAAAATAAAATAATGGGTAAAAGCCTTTGTTCTTCCATCTCCTCCAACAATGATTACCCCTTCTATCAATCTGAATTTCCACCATTAAACTTTAATTATACCTTTTTTTCACACTAACCTTTAATTTCACTGTAATTTTTGGTTTTGTCAGAGATTTGGGATTTAAAAAAATTAGGGTTTGACAAGAAAGAGAAGTTATAGAGAAATAAATAAAGAAAAAATGAAGAAGAAAGGTAATTTTAGAAGAAATAAGAGAAGATAAAAGTTTCAAACGGAACCCATAAGGAGAAAGGAAGAAGAAAGGTAAAAAAGAAAATGAAGAAAAAAGGTGAACAAATAAAGAAAAAAATATGGAATAAAAGGAAAACAGAAAGGAAAAAAGAAATTGAATCTCTTAACACCAATTAGCCGTTAGAAGTATGCCAGGTGGGGCTATTTTATGGATAATTTCATCTTCCACGCAATTTTAGACGGGTTATTTCACATATTTTACCAAAAAATTAATGAGGGGCCTTTTAATAACTAAAGATATATAGTTCACGGAAATTTTTGAGGACACATAATAAATTAAGTAGAAAATTGACAAAAACGTAATAATTTAGGAGGATTTTAGGGTATTAACTCTTTTTAAATCTTTTACAACTTTTGAATAGATACTTTCACACTGTGGGAAGACAACAATGTATGAGCTGACATATTTTTTCATTTTTTATTTTTTTGATTTCTCACCCAGTATTCGTTACTCACATTGGGGCCCGATTAATCCGGATTCGAGCCGAAAAATCCTATATTGAGGGGTAAAGTGCTCTCTAACAAAAGCGACTTCATACCCAAATGACATATATTCGGACAAACTTTAGGACAATCAACACATTAGCAAGTGTACGTTTATATGTGAATCTGAAATTAGCCGGTTACAATAAGTTCATTTGTTTTCACTATTACTCTCAAGTACATATCATTGTGAAATTTGCCTCTAAATTTTTTTCTATGAAAACATTAATGGCCCATGCTTGTACTCGTGGAACTTTTTGAAAACTCACAAAAGGTAACTGTAGGCATTCCCTTCCGTTCAAATTTTACCTTATCGGTAGAGACAAATTTAAGATTTAGATTCTAGGAATTCAATTTCTAAGATTTTTCCTCATTAGATTCATTATTTTTTTTAAAGTTATGAGTACATATCTACTATTTTTATAATTTTAATGAAATTTACACATAAATATATGTTAAGCGTCGAAAATACTGATATCAGATAAACTCTGTATCACAACTATGGATCTGCCTGCTTACCCGGCCTTTACAAGATAGTGAATCAAAAATAGATACACTCCTCTCAAATAAATTGCATTTACTTGGAATTTATTAACTCCAAGAAGAAGTAAAAAGATATAGTTCCTAACCTAATTATGATTTCAGCTAGAAAAAAAAAAACATTTTTCCAAAATATTATTGATACGTGCACTTAATGGAAATTGGCCTTTTTCTTACTTAGTCACTAAAATTTGAGTTTGTTAAATTAAAAAAGATACGTCGCCTGAGAGATTCGAACTCTCGCGGGGAAACCCCATGTACTTAGCAGGCACACGCCTTAACCACTCGGCCAAAGCGACATCTATTTATATACCTGAATATAATATACAAATACCCAGACTTATTAATTCTGGAAGTTAAGGTTAAAAACTAGAGCTGCCTTGCATGAATGTTGAATAACTTCTTTTTGTTTCACACCCGGTGATTGGTACTCGCTTTGCCATCAGACTCGTCAAGATTCACGCCAAGACGTCATACTTTTGCTGATAAAGCAATCATACACGGCACTCGCTTTGCGATTCGATTAATCAAGATTCACGTCGAGAAGTCCCACTTTAAAGAATAAAGAGATTGCTACTAAATGTGATTCCATACCCAGGACTCGAACCTTCCTTAAACCAATTTATTGCATACATTTTGTTTGGAGTGTTAGATTAGTTCTTATTGATGCGTTAGTTTTAAGAGGAAGAAACTTGTCCCTCGTTGAAAAAATAAGAAAAGAAGACGTGTTTCGTCCTAAGATGATTTGAATATGTTGATGGATGTTTTAGAGGGAAACTTGAATTTGGCTATATTATTAACTTTCGAATTCATTTTATGGCATTTTGACGGCATGCAACATGAATTTGTGATTATATCAACTTTTTGTGTATCATAGCGCATGGTGCTCAGGGGCATATATAGTATATACTTGATGGGTTCAATTGAACCCATAACTTTCAATGCGGAATAAAAACTTATATATAAAAAGTCATTAAAATTGCAAAAATAGTAGATATAAACCTATAACTTTACAAATATTATGAGTTCAATGCAAAAAGCTCTAAAAATTAAACTTATAAGATTTAAATCCTGAATCCGCATCTGATGGTGATTTTGTAAAAAAAAATTAACGGACTCTGATTGACCTAAAATTTCGTAGATTCATAGGAAACGTCCTAGTGATCAAAACTCATTGCTTCGCCATGACTTTCATATTAATATTTTGGTATTTCAGGGTTATGCAACACGAAGTTATAACTATATCCACTTTTCGTTTGCATTAGTATATGTTGACTTTGTAGAATTTTTTTGACGAACTCTAATTGGTCTGAAATCTTTTAGGTCCATTGAAAATGGCCTACTGACCAATACTCATTGCTTCACCATGACTTTCGAGTTTATTTGATGGCGTTTCGAAGTCGCGCAATACGAATTTGTGATTATACTCACTTTTCTTGTGCTAATGCACATGCTAATTTTGTAAAAAAAAAATTGACGAACTGTGGTTGGTCTAGAATTTCATAGGTCTATAAGAAACGACCTAATGGCCAATACTCATTGCTTAGCTATGACTGGATTCTCTTTTTGTGCTTTGGGGTCATGCAACACAAATTTATGACTATCTAATTTTTTCGTGTATATTATGGTACATGCTGAATTTGTAGAATTTTTTTGATGGACTCTTGTTGGCATCGTGTGATTTTTGTATCTTGGTGGGTAGATATTTAAGTAGGTCCCAAAAACATCTTTGTTATCTCTCTCTCTCTCTCTATTAGATGACAGCTTAATGTTGTTTTGGTGTTTTCAATCTTCATCTATCCTGAAGGTTAGCAAGAACCTAAGCAAGATGGGGTTCTTTTCTTTCTTTTACCTTTTCTTGTTCTTTTTGGTGGAGGGCAAGAGAGGCATTGAAATGATCACCAGAATCTCTTTATTGCATGTGTAATGTAAATATAATCAACAATGAGCAGAGTACAGTTTAGGTACATACATGAACAATCTAAATTATCTGAGACAATGGAAAATATAGAACTCTACAAACCTGGTCCTGAGAATCGGACAATCGCTGTACAGATATATGCTATGGGTGCCAAACAACAATAAAGGGTATAACCTTATAATAGCAAAAACAAATAACAATCAAAGTAAGAATTCAAGAGAAAAGTACAGTTCGTAAATAAAATTTAACAATAGAATCGTAAAATATGTACACAAGGCTTTATTGATCCGATTGTTTCAATCAATTTAATTACATCAATTGTGCAGATGAACATATTGAGAAATGTCTGATGCAACATGGGAAATCCAATTAGCTGTGGTGCCAAAAAAGAGTTCCCAGAACCAAAGATCCAATGCAAGAACAGATGAAAAAATTAGCAGGGCTAAAGTCTGATATCGATTTAGAGGCCAACCTGAGACTTCTGCCATCTGTTTCAAGAAAGGAAGTGAACTGGTTGTTAGGTCGCGGTCCCTTATGGACCAGGCAGTTACCCACTGTACCTGAGAAGGGACAAGGTCAAACTCTTCTCGCAGCCTCCGTCCCAAATCTGGCATGTGTCCACCACCATAAAGTATAGCAATCTTGTTATGACCCTCGTCCATTGCTCTTTGAAGTGCTTCCAATGCAGCTTTATTTCTCTCTCCGATGATGACAGATTCCGCCTCTACATCAGCTGTGACCTGTGTGAATCTGCATGTATAATGGGAAGGGATAATTACTTTAGTAAATGAAAAGAGGCAGTTGCAAACGCACACTACACAGAAAATCAGATGGAGGAAAAGGTAAACAATATCAGTATGGGGCAAAACGATAATCTGACAAGATTATCCTCTCTGATGATGCAAGAACTTATAGGCTGTACGATATGAGCTTGCATTCATGGATTAATCTGCTTTGGAGATAGGGTGTTCCTTAAACAGCCCAATGTTCTTTTTTTTTTCTTTTTTGTGGTTGGTTTTACTTCATTATTCATACATACTCTTACACTCAATGGATTCAGATAACAACTTCTGTTCATTTTTCTCTCTAAATTATTTGACCATTCATAGTTGGTATTTCCTATCTAAACTTAATATGAGTAGAATACTAGAATATTATAGAGTGGAAGTGTTTCTTAGCCACCACTTCTTATTCTCAATCAATAAAGCAGAAAACAATAAAATATCCCAGCCTGCTGCAAACCAAAACTAAATTTTGACTGCCAAAAAACTTACTCGGATGTTAGTCGCTTTGCCAGGAAGACCTTCATTGCAGCACCAAAATCAAGTCTGGACAAGGCTTCTAGTTCAGGATATTCAGATGCCGGGCTTTTCACATCCGCACAAACACCTCCAATGATAAGAAGTCCAACAAGAGGCATCGGCAGCACCCGAGAAGCCCATAGAAGTTTGGATCTCCAAGGGCCAAGATCTTCTGGAATTGTAGGTTGCACAAGTGCTTTTGTTGATCTAAGTGTCATATCTCTGGCAAATGTGAAGAAGCTCTCACCTCTTTCAAGCTGAAAAGTACATACAACTTGGTGAGATCTTCAGGTCATGTGAGCAGAGAAGACAAAAGGTAGAAAATTTGGCACGGCTAAAAAAGAGAAAACTAGAAATGTTGGTTTGAGGTACAACCTTATAAACAATATATACATACACACACCAAACATACGTCAACCAAAAAAATAATACATAATACAGATAAATCAACTGTCGTTTACTTAAAAAAATAAGCAAATGGAAGTGAGGGAGAGGCTACAAGTGTATGAACATTTTGAATAATCACTAATCAGCAATTCGTTTAACAAGTAATGACCTTAACAGCAAAGTTATCACATAGACTACCTGGAGTAACTTGAAGGTCTCAAAATCAAGATCTGCATGGTACCAATTCTCACCCTCGTAGTCAAGACAATCTAGCTGGAAATCTAGGGTGAGAAATCTTGCCATCTGCCTTTGGATGAATCCAATAATATTAAATCCCCGTGATCTTGAGCTTTTTAATTTCTTTCTAGAAATAGAACTAGAACCTCTTCTACTCTCCAAACTTTCTCTGCTGGCTACCATCTCATAAAGAACGCAATCATATGGTTCAAGTTCCTTTTGCAGGGCGGCAAAGTACCTTAAAATACAACATTAGTACAAGTCAAACTGTACTGTCAGAAAACATCAGAGGTTAGTAAGATGCTTCTATAAGGAATACACATCAAGATATCAGATAAGAAATTAAGAAAAAAAATTAAATAACCATGACCATGAGACAGAATCAAGATGGATGCTACCTGATGCATTGCCCATGCCAATTCGGTCCTTTTGTCTAGCTCAAGTTAGTTTATAATCGAATTTTAGTTAAAATATATTTTAAGAAGAGGAAATCACACCAGTTCACATTTAATAGTGGAGGTAATCGTAGTTAAACAGACTTTTTCCTTACCAGAACACAAAATGGGTGACATTTAAGGACTTCAATGTTATACCAAAGAAGTCTTGACCACCCGACATAGATTGGTCGTCCCCGATGTGAAGCTAAAACAAGAGATGAGTTCCAAGCAACTGAGAAGCACTAACTAGCTAGCCTTTCAGGAAAAGCTACAGAAGGAGAAAGCATTGGACCTAGAACGATTGATAGGTGTGTCAACGCCTAAGACCTCGACCACATGAATCGTGGTGGTGGAAGGAGAAGGTGTAAAGAGTTATTAAAGCAAAAAGAGAGTACTATCAAAAGGTTAAAAAAACAGAAGACAGAGAAGACTGTGAAGAGTATAAGAGAGCTAAACGAGAAGCTAAAAAGGTTGTTAGTAGAGCTCGAGGTAAAACCCTAGATGGCTTGAGCCAAAAGTTAGGGCTGCATGAAGCGGAGAAAAAATGTATAAACTAGAACGCCTGAAAGAGAAGAAGATCAAACACTTTATTCAATCTTCATCAAGGAAAAAAAAATCAAAGACTTGAACCAAGTTGACTGTATTAAACACAAAGGTAATGTCTGCTATGACCACCAAGGTAAGATATATATGCTTCCTCCACCCTTAATCAGAGGCCTCGAGTTCGAGCCTTGAGAAAGGAAAAAAAACTTGTAGGGAGCACTTCCTGGCTTCCCCCTTTAGTGGGCCTAACTGGCGAATCCGGATTAATTGGGACCTTAATGCCGATACCGGATACCGTGTGGAAAACAAAAAGAAGATTATGTCTGATATGTTTGGAAATTTATGATTCAAAATAAGTTGTGAGAAATAAGAAAAAGTGACGGAAAAAAATATAAATAGATTTCAAGGATCTAAATAGGACGAGGAAGAAATCAAAGAATATAGCATCCCCCAGGATCTGATCTCTGTTCGCAAAAAGAGAATCAACTGCAGCCGCCTTCCACAAGTGCGACTTCAATATGTTTTCCAATTATTACTTGGGTATCAACTAAAGAGTCTGCAACTCGAAGGATCTAATAGGACAAAAATATATATAGCATTCAAGGATCTATGAGATGGTCACATAAAATTAGACAAGATTAGAGAGATTACATTCAACAAAAGGTATAAATAGCATATATATTAGCCAAAAACATCCGAATAGAAGAAAAAAGACAAGTAGTAAAAAATTTGTTATGTGAATAGTTGTAGTCGTAACTAGCCATCCTTATTTAAGGGCCCAGCAAATGCAACATCTGATTTTCTACATTCAAGGATCAAATGTAGGAGGAGGAAGCGAATAGGCTCCTTTTGGACAACTTTCAATTGGACATAGACCACAGCCCTTTTTGAATCAAAGAATGTCATATGAGGTGGTTTGGTCATATTATAAGTAGCCGCCCGAAAGCACCGGTTTATAGGTGTAAAACCATGATAAGGTATTAAAATGGGATGAGGTAAACCTAAAATCACATGGAAGAAAGTTCCCCTATCTCTTAAAATCCATGCAAGCTTAGCGAGAAATAGAACACAATTGAAGGAAAAGTTCATTGTTGGTAAGTTTACGTTAGATTCAACATTTGCTAAGAGTCCTTTAATCTATTAGAGATCTATATGTTAGTAGTAGAACATGTATAGAACTTCTAGTGTTCGAGAATTTTCAAATTGAGCGAAACGGATTCACATAGCCAACCCTAACTAACTTGGAATTGAGGCTTTGTTTTGGTTGTTGTTGTCTAGCTCGAGTCATGGCTACTAAGCTTCTTTGTTATCCACACTACATAAGAGGGGAATATGGATTCCTTTTGGAACTTACTTTACCACATCACAAAAAAAAAAGGACGAGTAAATTTAACAACAGAATCGTCACAATTTCACCTCCATATTACAGTCGTTAAATGCATAGCGAAAAATCTGTAAATATAGGGTAACAAAATTACCACCACTTTGACATTATTCATCACCACTTGAGAGAAACCACAGAAATGAGCAACATTAACCAATCTACTACTCCTCATTCTTACAAACTAAGTTGTGCAGACTAATAACTAGCTGTTTATCACATGCATTTCTAACTCCTCACATATGTCTCGTGCGCCTATCTTTACAAAAAGTTGCTATCAACATTCGATTCTAGGGGCATACGATTAGCTTGTACTATAAATATCCCCCCTTTTCCCACGATTGTACCCCATTTTCATTCTACTACTCATACTGTTAACCTACTGAAATCACTGCAACACCTTTCTCTAAATTACAAATGTCGTTCATCAGCTTTCTTCAACCAAGGATTGCTCAATAAGAAATTCTTTACTTTATTTCACTACTTTTGTTTATATAGTTTTCATTGCTCTCTTACTCTGTACCAGAAAAGATTCATCATCTTGGTTTAATTTAAATTATTGTAGCCTAATTCTACAAATTTAACTGATTAATCTAATAATCAGATATTAGGTTAAACATTTTATATAAATGAAATGTTGATTAATCTAATTCCTAACATTTTGGTGTTTCACATACAACATAGATGCTACCATGGTTCAAGAGTGACAATCCTAAATCAACATAATCTTAACTTCTTCAACTTATTGACGGTGAAATCATATTACTCAATCTAAAGTTCTACACGGAAGCTAGTGAGTAGTAATAGAAATAATCACACTTCATAGCAAC
Organism: Nicotiana paniculata; assembly: GCA_005239505.1. Taxonomy (NCBI): domain Eukaryota; kingdom Viridiplantae; phylum Streptophyta; class Magnoliopsida; order Solanales; family Solanaceae; genus Nicotiana; species Nicotiana paniculata. The sequence goes on from MDKI01045547.1 coordinate 15,974, forward strand.
ATGACATCAAGCTCCATTAAACTATTTTCTGGATTCTGAGAGACATGAACTTACTCTTTATCAGCAATGTGTATTGTCGACACCAAATCAACCTACAGAATCAAAATTCAAAATCACAATCAAACTTCAAAAAACAAACTCAAACACAACCAAATGTTCAATTCATTTTGCAAATATGACTCACATCGAAGTCCTAAATGCACAGTCAATGTAAAGAAGTTTTTACACTATCAGGCCACCTTAAGGAAATTTATAGGCAAGCGACTTACCTTAAAATGTAAAATGTTTGATTTGTAGACTTGAAATTAAGACAAGTTACCTGCTACAACAGGTAAAGGTGATCTAATGATGTGAAAATATCATTATACTAATAGTGTGTATAACTAAACACTAAATACAAGACGGATTTAAGTTATATGTACTCACTGACAGTATAATGATTTTTTACACTATCCGGTTACTTACCATTTCTTGAAGGTTATGAATGAATGCTTATTCAATTGAATTACCTAAAATGGACTTTTAGGTGACCTAAATAGTTTTGTAACCTCACACAATATACACACATTCCCGCGCCCGCACACACTCGCAAACACACATAAACACACACACACACACACACACACACACACACGCATACACTATATCTCCGAACATTCCAGAAGGTTCAGTTCGAAACATTTTATTTTACCTGGAGAAAAGGTTGAAGAAGAGACCAAGGGAACTTCTTCTTATAAGTAACAACAGCGGTTTGCAACTCAGCGGTATTAACTCTATCATCGGCGCTAGTACCTTTTCTAAACCTCATGAAATCAGCAATCGAATTATTCCCCAAAAATTGCTCTGCCGAGCCATTATTATCGACCAATAGCTGCTGCTTCGATAAGAAGACCTTGAGATTCGGAAAACGAGGAATTCGTCGGAAGGAATTAAACGAGGTGGAAGGTGAATCGGAGTTGAAATTTGAAGGAAATGGAGATGGAGATGGAGATGTTGAAGAGAGTATAGAGAGAGAAGTTTGAACCATAGCTCTCTTCTAGAGAGAGAAAGAGAGGAGGAGGAGGATATGGTGAAGAAGGGAGTGATGAAAAAATCGGTTGCTCTGGTTCGGGTTGTGGCTACGTTGCACGGGAAGTCAGACCTTAATTTATTTTTTATTATTTATCGATTTATTACTTCGTTATAAATATAAGGAAATTTCGAAATTATTTTAATATTTCTTTTTTCTCACACTTCTTTGCTTTGAAGCATCAACATGGCATCCTTATCGATCTTTATGCATCTAAATTCAACATTTTAATACCAAAATTATGATAGGATGGATAATATTCTTCTATCATTAACCAATAATCTCGAGATAGAGTCATGAAAATCAATGCTATATAAATATATTTATGTGTAAGTTTTTTTTTAAAAAACTAGTACTAACATATCTTTTGTTCATGATACGAGAATCAATATATAAATATATTTATATTAAAAATAATTTAAAGTTTGTAATTTTTCTTTAAAATAGTAGAGTTTATCCGTCCTTGAAACATAATATTTACACAATTATAGAGATACGTGTTTTACATTAACCTACTTGATTAGCTTACTTTCTTATCAAATGTTAGTTTTAAATATTTCAATTTCTTTGTTATTTCATTTTCACAAGCTAAGACTTATTAAACTCATAGTATATTTTTTTTATTTGAGATTTTATTTTATTGGCAATTCTTAAAAGTAAATACTAAACTTATCATTGTGTATCACTAGCAGTAGCAGACAAGATAAACATATATAGTCACTGAATAATATAAGGATGATTATTTAGTAGTTCAGTACAACAATTTTTGTCCAGCCAGCAACCTATAACAAAAGTACATAAAGAATTTCCTAAATACAATGAAGAATTTAAATGGATATTTAACAAATTTAATGAACTAACTAATACAAGGTTGCAATATGCGAAAAGAGAGAAATTCATGAGGAAGTAATCCGCGGACAACAGATCTGCAGGCCTGAGCTAATCTACCTCTAGCTAGTATCCATTACAAGGTCGACGCCACCAATATATGGCAATCACTATAACTTTCTTCTCACAAAGTCACGTATAACTTGATTAACTTCTATGACAACCCATTGGTTCTGCGCTCCATTTGGCTTGGAAAGAAGTCAGAACTAAGCTGCAACTCCTGTTTGCGTCAGCAACTGAAGACCAGCTTTTAAATCCTCTAAAGTAATTGTTGATAGTTCGTCTGAGTCTATGCAGTCAAAACTGAGTCTGAGATCCAAATTCTCTCTTGCATTAACTAGCATTGGATCCACTAGACCTCCATTCATCTCCTTGCGCTGCTTTTCCGTGGTTTCGTCCTTGATAAGTGATGAAACAGCATCAACAGTACATGAAGGATGCAACTTAAACCCGTATAGCAAGCTACTATCAGCTTGATTGGTCATCTTAAGATGAAGAATCTTGGCAAGGTCTTCAGAGCTAAAGTTGTCAAATTGGAAAAACTTTGTTACTCTTCTACAGAAACCTTCGTTAGAAGTGATCACACGCTTCATTGGTTCACTGTAACCTGCAAAAATTACTACAATTTTTCCACTATCCATGACTGACATTATCTCCTCTAGTGCTTCCAAACCATAGTCCTTATCGTCTGATTTCTGCATAGGTATTAATCGATAGGCTTCATCAACGAAAAGAATCCCCCCTTCAGCTTCTTGGATCTGCAGATTTTCCCTAGACTTGGTCACCTCGAAGCCAAATATTTATGGGAATATACGGAAAAACTTCAGTCACAAAAAGCTTACCTTTCTCCTTGTCTTTGGTCCTGTATGACCAACAAATTCACCAACCAGATCTGTTCTCTGCACCTCTGTCACGTTGTCAGTGGGAAGAATCCCCACCATATGAAGTAATTTTCCAAGAACGCGAGCAACCATAGTTTTTCCTGTAATAGTATATCATCATGAAAATATAAGAAATCAACCTAGAAGAAATATATATCAAACACATATGTTGGCTAGGCAAATATCAATGGGCAAAGAGAAACTGAAACACATCCTGCATTCAACAGCATCACTGACATAACCACGAGCTACAAGGTATGCGCTTTCTTTCGATGAGTTATTTTCACCTCAACTATTTACTTCCTTTTAACAGTTTGACACCATCTCCTTTAAGTAGAATGGGTGATGCGAGGCTAGAATTCATGGTTTAACATGTTATATGCCCTACATTTTATGTGCGT
>ML362102.1:0-120763 GCA_005239505.1 Nicotiana paniculata
GGAACATTTTAGTCACTAACCTTTGATAGGTGGCCCCAGCATTTTTCAAGCCAAAAGGCATAATTTTATAACAATAAGTCCCCCTGTTTGTAATGAAGGAAGTTTTTTCCTCATCTGATGGATCCATTTTAATCTGATTATAGCCAGAATACGCATCTAGAAAGCTTAATAATTTATGACATGTAGTGGCATCAATCATTTGATCTATATGTTGTAATGAGAATGAATCTTTGGGACATGCTTTATTTAAGTCAGTATAATCTACGCATACTCTCCATTTGCCATTCTTTTTAGGTACTACCACAGTGTTAGCTAGCCAGTTAGGGTACGTTACCTCTCGTATCGAACCAGTCTTCAAGAGTTTCTGTACCTCTTCGTCAATCACTTGGTTCTTGAATGGTCCTTGATTTCTTTTCTTCTGCTTAACAGGTACAAAGGATGGATCTTCATTTAGTTTATGAGTCATCACTTTTAGTGGGATGCCTGACATATCTGAGTGGGACCACGCAAAGAAGTCTGCGTTAGCCTTTAAATAATCAATTAACTTACCTCTTCGACCGGGCCCAGCCTTGTGCCTATATACACTTTCTGTTCAGGCTTTTGTTCAGACAATGGAACATCTTCTAGCTCTTCCGTAGTTGTTTTGATGTGCTCGTCTTCCTCCGGTTCATGAATGACGTCCGATCTGGAATCTGCATCCGTGTGGTCTAATTCACCTTCCGTGGCAAATTGATTCACCTTCTCGTAAGTATTTTCTTTCGTTCATGTTTCAGCAATAATACCTTCCGTACCTATTTGGGTAGTAATTTATTCCATACCTGTTTGGGCGGTGTTACCCGCTCGGGAGATTCCCTTATCTTGTGATTCTTCCACCTCTATTTTTTTGTTGTAGTGTACCACGAAGTTTATATTTCTTGCAGTTTGCTGATCGCCTCTAATTTGTTGAATCCCCATTCAGAGGGGAATTTAATTACCTGATGCAAGGTGGAGGGTATTCCTTTCACGTCGTGGATCCTTGGCCTTCCCACGATTACGTTATAAGCCATGTCAGTATCGATGACTTGGAACCTGGTACTTTTGATCACCCCCTCAGCATAAGTGCTAAGCTCAATTTCTCCTTTTGTTATAACCGTGGAGTTATCAAACCCTGATATGGATCGTGCCCTTGGTATTTACTTGATTCCCCAATAGCATTTCTTCCATGACTCTTAGCAAAATGATATTGACTGAACTACCTGGATCAATCAACACTCTTTTTACGTTAGTGTCATGAATAAGTAAAGATATTACCAGAGCATCGTTGTGAGAAAGCATTAATCCGCCGATATCTGCATCATCAAAGGTTATATCGTCCGCTCACAAACCCGTTTTCCATGTGTAATTGTGAACTTTGTGGTCGTTTTGCAGACCACTCCGTTTACTTCTTCACCTCCGTGTATCACGTTGACAGTTTGTTTTGGAGAAAGAGGCTTTGGGGGCTCCTGCCTATTCCTCATATATGCCTGTTTACCTTTATCACTAAACAATTCTGTTAAATAGCCCTATTTTAATAAATTCTCTACTTCACCTTGTAAAAATCTGCAATCTGCAGTCTTGTGCACATGGTCGTTATGGAATTCACACTAGTGATCCGGGTTCCTTCTATTTGGATTTTATCGCATCTCTTTGGGCCACTTAACCTTGTCTCCCATGTTCCTCAATATTGAGACAAGTTTAGTAGTACTTACATTAAAGGTATGATCCCCAATTCGGGTATTACCTCTAGGTCGTTATCTTTTCTGGATCTAGATGAGGATGAGACTACACCTCTTTCTGGTGGTCTATAGTCTGACCTAGTGTTTTCGAACCTGGGACGAATATCACTTCCCGAGGGTCCTAAGTAAGGATCGTACCTATTTTTACCTGATCTTCTGTTTGATTCAGGACGCCTGGATCTGGAATGATCTTCATCTCTTGAACGAGCAATGATATCTTCCTCTATTCTGAGTTTAGTACTATACCTGTTATATACATCGTTCCATGTTGTAGCGAGGAATTCTCTTAGACTTTCCTTAAGTCACCTCGTGGCTTCTGAGCTTTTGTCGTTTAGGTTGCTTGCAAATGCCATGGCTGCCCAATTATCAGGCACCCTGGGTAATTGCATTCTTTCTCGTTGAAACCTGTCTACAAACTCACGGAGTAGTTCCGTGTCTCCTTGTTTTATTTTGAATATGTCTTCCATTCTTTTCTCAACTTTTTGTTCACCAGAGTATGCTTTTATAAATGAATCTTCAAGCTCAGCAAAAGAGTCAATAGGATTTTCAGGGAGAAGAGAATACCAGGTTAGGGCTCCTTTGGTAAGTGTTTCCCCAATTTTTTTGACAAGGACTGATTCAATCTCTTGTTTTGTTAAGTCGTTGCCTTTTAATCCGGTAATGAAAGCAGTCACATGATCACGTGGGTCAGTTGTTCCATCATATTTCGGAACGTCAGGCATTTTAAAATTCTTGGGCATAGGCAAGGGGGCCGCACTTGGCTTCCAAGGTTGTTGAGAATACCTATCAACATCAATGCCTTTGATAATAGGCGGTACTCCAGGAATTTGTTCGATGCGATTGTTCTGCTCCTTCATCTTTTTCTGCATGGTTAGCAGTAAATTTTGTAATTCATAGTTATTAGATATACTTGGTCTCGCTTCGAGCGATCCATTAGGAGTATCTCCCCTTCCTGAGTTTGCCAACTCAGATTGAGGATTTTTCATGGTGATGGTATTATTGGGGGTGGTGTCGGTGGTGCAGGTAATGCTGCCGATAATCCCCTCGCAAATTCTTGCAAAGCTTGACTCACATACTGTGCAATCATTTGTTTTACTTGATCTTGTTCCACCGTTTGATCATTATTATCATTGTTGTTATTGGATTTTCTTGGAGATTGTTCCCTTGAACCACGCGGGGTTCTTGAAGGTGATGGAACTGGGTTTCCATTCCTTTGCTGGTTGTTGTCATTGGAGTTTGACATAGTTCAGAGGATATCGCTTGAAAAGCAAACAAAGATTATCAGATTCCCGGTAACGGAACCAATTTGTTTAACCAAAGAATTAGATCATTTGACTAAAGTTATTTCTAGGATGAACACAGGTTACTGATAATCAAGGAAATGGAGAAAAATGAATAATAGACAATATTGCAGAAATATAGAAAAGCAAAGTAGATTGTATTCGAGAATCAGATGCCTTTACAAGCTGTATTGCCCTCCCTTATATAGGAGATTCCTTGATATAACGTACAACTATTGCTATGATTGCCCATTAATGACTAATTATGACATTAATGTGGCGTTACAAAGGATAACAATAATTTAGGTACGGTTACATAACGTACGAGTAATCAATTGTGGGTTCTTGAATCTGCCCGTAGCTTTGTCCAGATTCATTTTGACCGTGTCTCTTCCCTGTCTTGATCAGGTTGAGTTTTCCGTAGCTGAGGAGCTCGAGGGTTTATTGAATCGTGCATCTTTGTTCCGTACCTCTTCAAAGAATCACATCCAGCTGCCGCGTTCTCCTGTGTCCACATAACTGGCTGAGTTGTCAAGTGTAGGCTTACGTGTGAAACTCTTTTTTTACCAATACACATATATTTATGATATAAAATAAAAATTAATAAAAAATTAAAAGTTCTTTAAAATAATAAATATTAATCATATTTAGGACTTGATACTAATCTAATATCAATGAAAATAATTTTTTTAAATAATATTTATAATTTGTGATTGAGTTATAAAATAAAAGTAACAACAGATAAGTTCCTAATTAATAAATGTTGATCATGTTAAGATTTTGGATCACTCAAGTGATTTTTCATCCAGTTTGCTCCCATTACTTAATTTTGTCAAAGAAGTTCTTATCTTACATATTTTTAGTTTTATTCTTTCATTTCTAAGTTCTTATTTTAGGAAATAAGTTTTATATGAGATTAACAGTATTTAAATTCTAGAGAAACTTCTTGTTGATAGCACTTACTATTATTTTTGGTTCTTTTTCCTTGTTGATTGTGTCAACTACTCAGCAGAATGATCGGTTGCAATACAGTGGGACAAGCTTCATGCTTTTTTTTTTTAATGAAAAATATATTATTTTTCTTTAGTCATAATTATATTTTTAATATGGTGCATTGAAACTCAAACCCAATAGCTTACCCATATAAATGTATGTTAGGCCATAATGAGTTGGGACTTAAACCCAACTCTTATCATCATGGTGCACAAAGACTCAAATCCGATGTCTTATCCTCATGGTGCGCTGGGACTTGAACCCATCATCTTACCCTCATATAACATTTATCACAAATTATCTCATTCACTTCTAGGAATGGAACATAATTTTATGTAGCCACAAATAAGTAAATAGAAATGATAAGAACTATTATCAATAAAAATATGATGGAGTATAAACTCGTGTACTAGTATCTTACATATAAACATCTCAAAACAGAAAGTCACCATGTAGTGTTATTACTATGTGATGTGTTACTGCAAATTAATGCATGATGATTACATAAAGTATACACAAGAACTGAAACACATAACTAAATATACTTAACTTCAGAAAGAAAATAATCTTAAGTAATAACTAATGCTAGCATATTCTGTTTTTATACAGAAGATGTCAAAATAGGCTAGTAAAATATAATAATATCACTTTGTCAAGTATCAACATAAAAAAAGTGTTGCATCTAATTAGATTCGTATGGATCATAATATAATTGACATTATTTTTCATGTGCCTAAAGCAGAAGATTAACGTAATACATTGTCTTTGCCAAAATAAAAAACTAAGCGTAAAGTTTTTCACTCACAAAAGTTTTTCTTTCTCAAAGAAGCAATAAAATCATATCACAAAGCCAAACAAAAATCGGAATAAAATCCCAACATAGTATTACTAACAAATTAAAATCTTTGAAGTAATATGGCCAATCCTCCAATATGATCATGTGACATAACTATTATGAGTTAGAAAATCACCTTTTTCAGATTAACAGTATTTAGCTTTAACATGCTTGAAATTTAATTTCATGGAACTTTAGGATATAGTAATTATTATCTACCTAATATATATGTCTAAATTTTGTATTAATTATGTTATAATTTATAGAACCACTAAAAGGTTACTTAACGGACCAAATATTAGCATCTGATGGTCCTACCTTGTTTCATCCACACCAAACTAACATATAACTCCTGCCATTCATGATAGTTAGTACAACAGTCGAAAGTAATAAATTACATAAAATTTAAAGGGTTTAAGAGTGAGTGTGCAAATCAATAGTTCTATTTTTATTTTAATATATTAGTTTATCTTCAAGTTTAAGTTATGATAGACCTCAGATGCATACCTCTGATTGCACTATGAATTCACAATATCACCTTTTAATTTTTATGGCGAGATATAGAAAGACCATACGAAATTTTGCTGCAACACTTCAACTTGTATGTGTAATTTTGTGGCTTACTTTGAAGTTGAAGAAGACCAAAACATTACTGAAAAACATAATGTGACTAAAATAGACAATATAAGCAAACTATCAACATGGTAAATGAAATATCGTAGGTATGATGACATAATTGAAATATTAGAGACTTGTGTTGATAACGTGTTAAGAAACTAAGCTCAAAGTAATAATATGAAACAAGAAAATAGATAAGAAATGTAGAGAGGAAGAGATAACTATATTATTTCTTTCAAGTATTCAAGTGTATCCAAGTGTGTACAATATCACTTCTCATCCTCTATTTATAGTATTACATAGAGGTATACAAAATAATGTCATAAACATGACATTAAACATTTGAGATCATGGAGGAAGATCATGGGGAGGTTATTGAGGTATGGGAGTTACAACCATAATGGTAAGAAGTAGTGGGAGGTTAATGGAGATAATTGTCACGACCCAAATTCCCAACCCACGAGATCATGATGGAGCCTACACCACACTTGCTAGGCAAGACAATGTTAGAACTTGATAAGCCATTTTTCTTTGAATATTTACTTAAACACAATGAGACAATTTAAAATAAACTAAATCTAATAATTTTTAATAAATGTAGTCAGGAGTAATATTCGATATGATGAAACGAAGTACGAACTAAAACCAACTATATAACTACCCAGGGTCTGATGTCACAATTCACGAACCACTAAAAATACTACACATAATGGCTGAAAGAATCATGTATCTGTTTTGAATGAAATAAAACAGTGTCTATAAAATTAAGAGAAGACTCCAGGAATCTGCGGACGCCAGCAGATCTACCTCGTGTATCCGAATGATGATGACTAATCACGCCTAACTATGCCTTATAAAAAGGACTAAGTAGTCGTTGTCAATATATTTCGGGTATTAAGCCCAGATTCGAATCCCACAGGGAATTAACCTACCAATCACAGTTATCAGACACACTCAATTCCACATACTCAACTTCCAAGATATTTTGAATAACAATTAGTTGTTTTTCTACTAACTATTACTTTATGAAAGTAGATTAACTAAGAACTAACTAATAATGGGTTGTAAACAATAATGAGAAGAATCTAAGGTTATGATTTCCCCTGTTGACGGAACCTCCTCCTGCTATGCATCATATAAATTCTCTTAATCGTCTCTATCGATCATGAGCACTCTTCCTACCGTAAATATCTCCCGAGTAATTACGATAATTTACTAGGCATACTCTCCTGAGTTACGCTAGCTGGCTTTTATTACAGCTCACTTAGATCGCACCCAAGGTTTCGTTATCCCTAATCCCACCTTTAAACCCTAGGTTATTGATTCCTCACATACGTCGGGAGTGATGATGTTCAACAACCACCTAAATATGCACTCTCTCCCGAGTAATACATACTAAATAGGCACAGCTAACTGAGGATTCTTTCAATTAACTACAACAAGAACGTAGTTGAACTAATAGAGATTAAACTTGGCAAATCTATATTAACATAGCAAGAGTTTCATCCTTCAACAGGTTCCATCAAAACCTTAGACTAAATGTTTAGCTACTCATAATAAAACAAGACAAAGCGCTAAAATAATTCATGATTCTCAAAATAATGATAAAAGAAGAAGAATGAAAACTATAATTGTGTCTTGATCTTCCTCCCACTTGTTCTTGCCTCCACAATAAGTCTAAAACAAGCTTAACCTTGACTTGGGTGAGTTTGTTGAGTTTATATAGGGTTAGGATAATTTTCCCACATTTTGCACTTAAGTACCTAAGTTTTTCTGACTATCTCCAGGTCGCCCGCGGCGGCGAGCCAACCGCGGCACGACTGCGATGAATTAGGCCGATTCTGTTTTTCTCCTTTGTCCATCGCGTTCCAACCGCGGCCTGACCGCGGTCGCGGTGGACTGTTGCCCAGTCTTTCTAGCCTTTTCTTACTCGTTTTCATCTGGACTTTTCTCGTTTGTCCTTGTATCTACATATTTGACTCCAAAACACTCCATATTATCTTCCAACTCTGAAGTAACTCCTGCAAAGCACAAAAACCTTAATTAGAGCATTTTGTTATCATTTAGCACTAAAAAAATCAATGAAGCATGGTTAACTTAGAGCATAAATAGCATCTACATCACATAATATAAGTATACTATCAACACCCCACACTTAAACCGTTGCTAGTCCTCTAGCAACAAAACCATACTCTATAGGCCTTATCATCACAGGGTAACTTACCCACTCCTCGCACCAAGAACAATTGAAACTGGTAGACTACCTCATCATAACATCCAAACCTCAAGAGTGGACTCTCTCTCTAGCCACGCAATGTACCTAACCGGCTTCCCTACTTTCAATCAGAGGTCCAAACTTACCTTCCGTTCACGAGTCAAGTGCCTACTCACCACAAAGAGACTTATATCATAATTATGATAATTCACACACTGAGGAATTCAAACAAGTAAGATTTCGCTCACCCTCAGAAATAAATTCCCATGCCACATAAAATGCACCATAGGCTTTCCCTTAGTGTAATACTCAACTAATCGAGCTCCTTTAGTCTAGAATCAAGTAGGACTTTCTTTGGTTGTAATGTAGGCTGCGGGACATGTGGGATATATATATGGATATAATATTGGCTACACCTCCCTAATCACTTTAATACATTTTTTTTCTTCACATTTAAGCCCATACTTTTGTCAAACCATTATTCTACTTTTTCATCATTGTGTTATACCCCTTAATTCTTTAAGCACACTTTTTCAAAAGCCACCACCATTTGAGACTTCATTCAAACTTTTTTTTTTATTCCTGGGGGCTTCTAGTATTCATTATCACAACGTTCACCTTTATCTATATTCTCTTAGTTTCACTCAAAAGCCCAACCAACCACCCCACACTTTAACTTTTCCATGTTCGTCACAACTCCAATGCTTCTATGAGGTGATAGGGTTCAAAAGATAGTCAATTCAAAAATTGGGTCAAGCTTGTAATGTGGTTGCCCAAAAAAACAAGACTACAGGCTCAAAGGGGTTAACTATTGTATATACAATCAGGTGGGGTAGAAAGGTATCTAAATAGGTTCAACAAAGAAACACATATATCATTTTCTAGACCAATTAAAGCTACCATTTCACTTCGTACACACACAGGGAAAGTTCTAGGTATTGAATGTTAGCACAGAATACACAAAAGTCTCACTCACACATGGCACATGACTCAGTCAGTTCGGATCATCAGACACTCTGCTCAAAGTATTTTCCTCCAAATCAGGAACATGCAATTTAAGGCTTTCTTGCTAGAGTCGACTAGTGAGCCTAAGTGTCATGCTAAGGAAATCAATATTCAAGGTACTACGAAGTTCAGGGATCCTATATCTATTCTTCCCTCGCCCAAGACTTCCTAATCTAAAAATAAAAAAAACTAACTACACCCTGTTCAAATGGAAACCCTTGGAAAAGAACCGTTGTTTAAAGAAAAACCAAGGGGGAGCTGGTACACTACCTAACAAAAGAAAATCTTTTTGTTTTTGTTATATTAATTTTTTTTTGTACGAGTTAAGACCGTCGAGAAGTGTCCGTCTTGGGGTCAAGCCGATGTTAATTAACAGCAAATCAGAATACCAAAAAAATCAAAATACTACACAAACTATACAAGTGTACAACAACAACAACCATCCCCCACCCCACACTTAAAATTATGGCATGTCCCCATGTCAAAGAAAGTAAATCAAAGTAAGGTAAGGGGACTTCTCTGGTGCTTAGTCTTGATCGGAGACGGTGCCAGGATTGAGGTAACACGCTCGACCTAACACCCAGAGCCAGCCCATGATTGTTTTCTCGGACCTAGCACTGTGGGTGGCCAAAGTGTAAACTCGAGCACCCAGGTCATTGACTGAAGTGCGTAGGCCAGCCATATCTTGCTCCAAGGCTAGCATCTGGGTACTCCGGCGGGCCTGTGATGGCACCACTTCATCAGCAGTCTGCACCGGTGGGGCAGGAACATGCATAGCTCCCTCATCATCATCATCAACACCATCGTTATCCTCATCAGCTGCCACATGCTGGTCTTTCCCAACTGTGATTTTACTGCCTTGAATGGGGCTTTTAATTGCAATTTCCCATCGTAGATGGGGTTTTCCGGAACTCGTGAAGCACTACACAGTTGGGTGACCAGGGAAGGGAAGTAGAACCCTTTGCTTGCCTCTATGGACCGAATGAACATTTCATCTTGAATGATCCGGGCCACGTCAAAATCATGATGGTTTACAAAACACCAAATCGCCACTGCTCTTGGCGCATTAACATATGTCGTATTGCTGGATGGCAGCAGACGACTGTTGATGATTGTTAGCCAACACTAGCTTCCCAATTGAGAGATTAGGAGTTCAAGGTCATTCTTGGCTTGATCCATTTTGGCTCCCTACCAGCGACACAGATGGTTTGAACAATTAGGTTCCATGTGACCGGTGGCCTATGATAATATTGGTAGTAGTCTGTATCTCCGGTGAAGACCGACAACCTGTACACTCGGTCGATGGCCTCAAGAGACACATTCACCGGGGTGTTTCTTACTATGACTACTCTATCGACATGGTCCGGGCAGTTAGCATAGAATCCCCGGACCATCAAAGCATTGGTCTCTTCCGGCTCCTCAAAGAGGACGTCCAGCTGACGTCGCCTCAACTCGTCGTACATCTATGAGCATTCAACTCTTAACACAGCTCTCTCAATGTGCACTTCAGGCACCAGCTTCCTAGCTGATTTTGCATTATATCTATCTTGAGTCGCTTTGGACACAAAGCGGTTGTTGTCAAACTGGCTCGATCTCGCCTGAGCTTAAGCTCGGAATGAACCACCTGACCCACTGGCTGATGCACCCGTGGCACGTCTTTTCCTTGATTGATGCATTGTAACTTAAAAATTAAGGGTTACTATTAGTGAGGGTTTGAGATGTATGACCCCATGGTGGTTACTCAGACTTCACCACTACTACAGTCACATTAAAAAGTACAGCTCAATGAGGCAATTTCACAAGCACGTAGTGTGCATTGAATAATTATTTCATAAACTTAGCCCATGTAAGTACAAACCCTCCCCCAAATCAACTACAGTCACTACACATACTCCACCCCACCATAATCAACTTCAAACAACAACATCATGCTATTTCTACCATATTTTACACATTACCAACTAAAACGAAGAAAAGAAACCAAAATTTTTACTCTAAATACTACAACACTTCTATAATTACAATTGCAAAAGAGAAAGAAAGAAGAAGAAATAAAGAAGCATAACATACCTAGGACTTGTAGAGTTGAGAGAGGGGAGAAAAGGAGGAGAATTTTGGGGTGGAAGGGAGATTGGGGAGGAGGGGGATCAGACGTGTGAGTGTGAGAGAGAGGGAGAGGGGTTTGGGAGAGAAAGAAGAAAAAGAGGAGGACGAGGAGGAGGTATGGGGAGTTAGGGATTTAGAGTAATAAGGGGTTTGGGGAAAGTGGGGGGAGGGGGTGGGTGTAGTTTTAGTTAGTTTAGAAGAGAAAAAAAAAATTATTTTATTTTTTACACTTACCTGGTGACCGGAGGCAGAGAAGCATTAATCCACCGCAGTCGGTCCGCGCTCGGACCGCGGCAGAACAAGTGTAATCCACCGTGGTCGCTGTATTCCACTGCGGTCCAACCGCGGTCGCGGTGACGTTCCTCCGAAATTTACTTGTTTTTATCACGTTTTTTTACCTTTCCGAAGTTGGTTCTTGCCCCCGACTTCTCCAAAGATGCACCAATCTTCCCTTGTACACTAATAACTGGATTAATATCATACACATTAAGTACAACTACAAGGCAAAAGGTAAAAACAAAAGAAAACATGGGTTGCCTCCCAAGAAGCGCTTGATTTAACGTCGCAGCACGACGCATATGAGCGTATTTAAGTCTCACTTGAACTCTGGGGCTCAGCCAAATGAATCACTGACACATCCTTGACTTCCTCAATGTCCACATATGGTTTCAACCTGTGCCCATTGACTCTAAACGTGCGAGAGTAATTTTCTGAGGCAATCTCTATAGCACCCAAAGGGAGCACTTCAACCACACGAAATGGCCCAGACCATCGTGACTTGAGTTTACCCGGAAATAGCCTTAATTTTGAATTATAAAGCAACACCATACTTCGGGTTTGAAATTCCGTTCAACAATATTCTTGTCGTGCAACCTCTTAATTCTTTCTTTGTATAACCTTGTGCTTTCAAAAGCAAGGTACGAAACTTATCCAGTTCGTGGAATTCCGTGACTCTATTCGTACCCGCTGCTTCTATGTCTAAATTCAGTTGTCTCAACGCCCACAAACCTCTATGTTCTAACTCCACTGGCAAGTGACACTCCCTTCCAAACACCAACTTGTATGGAAACATGCCAATTGGTGTTTTGAAAGCAGTTTTATAGGCCTAGAGTGTTTCATCTAATTTTTTCGCCCAATATGTTCTTGTGGTATTCACCGTTTTGGTTAATACACTCTTTATCTCTCTATTCGATACTTCGACCTGCCCACTGGTTTGAGGATGGTATGGAATTTCCACGTTGTGGCGTGCATCGTATTTCGCCAGCAGTTTCTCAAAGGCTCGATTGCAGAAGTGAGTGCCTCCGTCACTGATTATGGCTCTTGGGATCCCGAAATTGGTGAATATATTCTTCTTCAAATACCCAATCACCACCCTCCCATCGTTGGTGGGGAGTGCTGCAGCTTCCACCCATTTGGACACATAATCTACAGCAACAAGTATGTACTTATTGCCATAGGAACTGACAAAGGGACCCATGAAGTATATTCCCCAAACATCGAACACTTCAACCTCCTGAATTGGGTTCATGGTCATCTCATGGCGACGTGAAATTTTCCCGGTTCGCTGGCATTCATCACAGCCCTTGACCCATAAATGTGCATCCTTAAAAACAGTTGGCCAGTAGAACCCGACATCTAGAACTTTCACGCCCGTCCTTACTCCTCCAAAATGTCCGCCATATGCCGATGCGTGACATGCCTGCAAAATAGAAGATTGATCTATCTCGGGGACACACCTCCGGTTCATATTGTCAACACAAATCCGAAACAGATAAGGTTCATTCCAATAATACATGCGGCAGTCACGGTTAAATTTCTTCTTTTGGACAGAGGAAAATTCATAGGGAACTATACCGCTTGCCAGGTAGTCTGGAATGTCTGCATACCATGGCACTTCCTCAAGGCTTGTGGCGAGTAGCTGATCCTTTTCTTGCAATTTACACAGAGGGTTGGCAATTTTTGAAAAGCCCGAGGAAGCTCCTGATTGCTTTGACTGATGTGGGAGGTGGAAGTTTTGCTATCACATCAAATTTCACATGATCCACCTCAATGCCCTTGCTTGATAATAGGTGTCCCAAGACTATACCTTCTTGTACCATAAAATGGCACTTTTCCCAATTAAGTACCAGGTTAGTCTCAATGCACCTTTTCAAAATGTAGGTCAGATTTTTAAGGCACTCATAGAATGAGTTTCCCACCACTGAGAAATCATCTATGAACACCTCCATTATGTCTTCTACCATGTCTTTGAATATGGCCATCATGCACCTTTGGAATGTGGCGGGTGCATTGCATAGGCCAATGGGTATCCTCCGGAAAGCATAGATCCCATAAAGGCATGTGAATGAGGTCTTCTCTCTGTCCTCTGGTGCGATGGAGATCTGATTGTATCCTGAGTACCCATCCAGAAAACAGAAGTGGGACCTCCCTGAAGTGGGAAGTGGTCTTTCCGGGTGGCTAAGTTGAGCTTCCTGTAATCCATGCAAATTCTCCAACCTGTGACAATTCGTGTAGAGATTAATTCATTTTTATCATTTTTCACCACCGTCATTCCACCCTTCTTAGGAACATTGCACTGGGCTAACCCAGTTACTGTCAGAGACGGGGAAGATAATTCCCGTATCTAACCACTTAATGACTTCTTTCTTCACCACTTCCTTCATATTGGGGTTAGCCTTCTTTGGTGTTCTCTGGAAGGTTTGTGACCGTCTTCCAGCAGAATTTTATGCATACAAAATGCCGGGATGATCCCCTTAATATATGCCATGGTCCACCCAATGGCAGTCTTGCTCTCTGTCAGTACCTGCAAAAGCTGTTTTGCCTACACATCTAACAAAATAGATGAGATAATAACAGGTAATGTGGAGTTAGGTCCTAAGAATGCATACCTGAGATGGGCGGGCAATGGCTTCAACTCCAGCTTTGGTGGTTCTTCTATGGATGGCTTGGCTGGAAGAGTTTCCCTTTTCTCTAAGTTTAGGGGCTCGATCGAGTGATCTCTTCCAAAAACCTTTGCCCTCAAGAGCAAGCACCCATTCCGCCAATTCTTCACCATTCACCTCATCTAAATTAATCAGACATGTAACTATAGGGTCCTCAATGTTTAAGGTCTCATCATCCTCTTCCAGGATTACATCCATGACATCAATTAAAGAACAATTGGCAAATTCACTTGGTCGCGTCATAGATTTCTGCACGTTGAACGTTATCTCCGATCTCGCAATCAATTAGAGCTCGCCCTGTGGCCAAGAATGGCCTTCCCAAAATTATGGGAATTTCTTCATCCACCCTACAGTCCAGAATCACAAAGTCTGCAGGGAACACAAATTTCCCTACCTGTACCAACACGTCATCAAGAATATTGAGGGCCTCTTTACAGTTCTGTCAGCCAGTTGCAACAACATAGACGTGGGTCTAGATCGTCCAATCCCAAGCCTTTTATAGATAGATAGGGGCATAATATTTATGCTTACCCCTAAATCACATAGTGACTTGGAAAAAGCAAAGTTACCTATGGTGCATGGAATTGTGAAACTCCCTAGGTCTGACAATTTCTTAGAAACGGGTCTTGTTACAACAACACTACATGTCTGAGTTAGAGTCACTGTGGCCAAGTCTTGGAAATTGAACTTGCGGGACATCAAGTCCTTCATCATTTTTGCATAACCAGGCATTTATTTTAAAGCATCAATCAACGGAATATTTACCTGAATTTGTTTCAACATGTCCAAGAACTTCTTGTACTGCTCATCTTTTTGATATTTGGCTAGTCTCTGTGGGAATGGTGCTGGAGGTTGCTTCTTCCCTGTGATTTGGGCTTTCTTTTTTTCAGGCGTTGCCCCCAATACCGGTTCCTGTGTTGTCTCGGCTTCTTTCTCAGCCTCATTTTGCTTGCTGGCATTTTCCTATGCATGTTGCACTGTCACCTCAGTCAGTCGTGCTGAGTCATCTAGCTCAATGGGCACTGGCAAAATGTCTCAACAGGTCTGCTTTCTCGAGTCCTCTCTTGCTCCAAATCCAGGTCTCTACCATTATGTAGACTCACTGCCATCAGCTACTTCGGGCCATGATATTTTGGATTTACCTGAGTATCTGCAAGTAACGTCCCATGAGGACGATGATTTAGTGACATAGAAATATGACCCATTTGGATCTCAATATTTTTGATAGCTGACTCGTGTGAATCTACTCTTTCACTTATTTTTGCATTAGACCCAATCACCTGCTGCATCATTGCCTCAAGCTTAGAGAACCCGTCTTCCTGTCTCCCATTATATTGCATTCTGCCCGGTAACATAACCATGATATCAAGCTTACAAGAGTACCCAATCCTGGCCTGATATAAAATACAAATTCTCGTTGAGCTTCCAAACAACTCCCAACCAAATCCTGGTTCTTCCCAATTAGGTGAGTATCCTTCCAACAGTCCATAGCAACCTATCTATAATGTATGCTATCAGTTATCCCATTCTCAACATTCCTTCACAATCCGCAAACAAGAAATAACCTGTATATAGGGACATTTAGCCCCCAAAACCTCAGGAATACCGAAATCTCCATACTCGAACTCAATTACACTAAATCGAATGGTTGATACATCACACACACCCCATCATCTCACTGAAGCACCTATATAGATTTCGTGTAACAAATCACGTACCTCAAATGCCTCAAAACCCAGTAATCACCATGCCATTAGCCACACACCCGCAAACCAAAACTCAAGGGTCTTTCCTAAAATGAACGTTCTTCACATATGATATCCAATAATACCAACCTTCTATTAACTTCTAATATCCCTCCAGGAGAAAACCATAATGTACAACATATTCCTTATTCCCATAGCAGCCAGCCGACTCAAGCCGTTGCCGAAACCATCGAGAACCCTCTGAGATCCGCCTGTACGCAACTAAGCCATAACGACCACATCTCCCCAACTCAACTGAATCTCACAAAATGACCCACCCAAAAGTGCTTCCATAGATGCTGGTAGAGAATTCCCATTCAAAAAGTACCAATTACTTCCATTGTTATGGTGACCTAACACCACAAAGCTGACCCATTTCTTCGAATACTCCTCGTCTTTCCTCTGGGATAACACTACTCCCTGTTGATACACAATGATCCCAACCAAAGACTAATGCAGAAAATCATAACACGAACCACGTAGCCCAGAAACTCATAAACCACTGTATTTCCTCTGAAGCACCCCGTAATGCCGCAACCAAGATGCCCACACTAAATAGACCTCATGTGAATCTGAAGTTGTTTCTCCGACTTCCCTTGAATACTGAAATGTAGGATGTAGAAACACTGCAAGCCCCAACATCATCGCATGCAAGATCGCATATCTTAATCATATGCAAAATTTTTGGGAACCTCCTAATACCATAAATATATATACACACCTCCGACCCAAACTGATGTAACACCTGACTCTGCAATCTGACTGCCACTAGTAGGCTCCCCTACTTGGCATAAATCCATAGAAAACAACCTCTGATGATCCGCAAAACTACCTCTCACAGCTCGTGCAACACTAATAACAAGGTACTCATACTCATCTACTAAGCGCACGTCCATTCTCGTGACAGTCAAACTTGTTCCCTCTAGTGCTTTGAATGATAAAAGTGCATCTTCCACGGAGTAGAAAATTCATGCGAACCAAATAGTCTTCAATACCACCAACTCTCCCCAAGTAAACATTCACCTCGTGACCCTACCATGATGGCGACTACTAATTAACCAATTAAACCTTCCCAAGCTCGTACTAATCAGCCAGGTGCCAGAACCCGTTGTATCCCCCTGTGAAAAATCGAAGAGCCTCTCAATACCTCTGCCTTCTTAGTTTGGATGACACGTTGAGACAATGTTTGAGCATCCCTGACTCCCTCGTAGTCCATCCACAGCATCACGAACAGTTGGCGCATAGCTGATATCGAATGCGCAATATGATACACGAGTGAATGCAAAATAAGGACATACGATATATGCTTCGAGCTGAATCAATGCCGCACGATAAGGAATGAAAGAGGTGAAATTTCATAATAGTTTTTGTAGACTCTCGAAGATAAGTACAGACGTCTCCGTACCGATCCGCAAGACTCTACTAAACCTGCTTATGACTCGTAGCACCTATGAACCTAGAGCTCTTATACCAACTTGTCACGACCCAAATTCCTCTCCGTTGGGTATCGTGATGGAACCTAGTCTTAGGGACTAGGTAATCCTAACTTATACTGAACAAAAATAAATAAATAAATAAATAAATAAATAGTGTCTAACCACTTAGAAATTAAATTCTCAATAAACTTGCAATTCCCAAAATCGGTAGTACAAGTCATAAGCCTTTCTAGGAGTAGTTTTACATAATAAATACATCAATGTTCCGGAAATAAATGAAACAATGGGATTAAATACATCAGGAAGTGACTTCAGAGCCTGCGAACGTCCAGCAGGTACACTTTGAAGTCTCCAGCCACACCGAGCATGAATATCAAACTGACCTGGTCCGAAGTACCTGGTTCTGCACAAAAAGATGTGCAGAAGTGTAGTATGAGTACACCACGGTAGTACTTAGTAAGTATCAAGCCTAACCTCGGTAAAGTAGTGACGAGGCCAGGTCGAGACACTACCAAATATATATAACCTGCAGGAATATGACTTAAATCCAACAAGAAAGAACTATCAAAGTAATACCGATTGCAGAAGGATATCAAGTTGCAAAAAGTAGTAAGGATAAGAGGAAATGAAACACGAATGGCAACAAGAATCCACCAAGTAAATCAAACAACAACATGTTTGGAATACGGCTAAGTGTAAATGTGCTCAAGTAGAGAAAAACAATATCAAATCAACTGAACAAGTGTTTCTAGAATACGATTCCAATAATTCCAAAAACTCTTCCACACACACGGCACCTTGTGCCACATCTTTCCACCTCACTTCTCACGGCGACATCCACGTGCTATTCAGTACATAATATCCGTGCCAATTACTACTTAGGATGTTCAAGAGACTTTATCTTTATATATATATATATATATATATCATGAAGTAAATCTATAGTTTTTTAGACCAAATAGAAAATCAGTGAGAAAGATGAGGTTTTGTTTTAGAAATCAATTGAGTGAGGAAAATAACATTTTCTAAATAAAATTCAACATAGAATAACTATCTCATTTAATATAAAGTTTATTAGTTTAAAAAATAATAAAAATTCCTTTGTAAGTAAAACAAAACCTCAAACGGGTTGAGAAGATTAAGTTGAGAAAACACTTGAAGTAAAATGTGACAACTAGTAGAAATGGTAAGTATAGAATAATCGGCGGGTTCTAACTTAAAGTCACACAAGGTAACATGATGTTAGTTCTTTCATTTTTAAAATACTATCTTACTAATGACTCAGCAGGGTGGGAGGTATGACTCAACATAATACATTCACTTTGAAAATCGGTAATTTGCATAAATAAATACATAACTCAAGGGTCGTATCAGTATCCAGCTATAACCAATCCTTAAGTGAAATGTAAATCTACCGAATAACTTACACAGTCAGAGGAATACATAAACACATATATTGATGCGGCGTGGATCCCGATCCTACCAATCCTCATTTATTCCTCTGTAACAATTACAATAAAAGTAATAATATATATATATATATATATATATATATATATATATATATTGCAACATGACACCTGATCCCACCAATCCTCCCTTATTCCTCCGTAATAATTACAATAAAAGTAAATAATAAATATATGTTGCGGCGTGCAACCCGATCCCACCATATATCATTATCAACATAATAATTCACTCTTATTACTCTGTATTTCACTCTTATTAATCCGTATTAATCTACCCTTATTCCTCCAATTGCGGCATGCAACCCGATCCCACGGAATAATCATATTCACCTCTATTCCTCCTCATCAACCCTCCCTTATTCCTCCTGTTGCGGTGTGCAACCTGATCCCACCATATAATAATATAAACCAATCAACCACAATTCAACAACTCAATTACAAGCAATTCTACACAAAAAGTATGAGTACACGGTAACAAGGGAACCACGTAACAATCAAAGGAATTCAATAACCTTACAAGGAAACACGACATTTAAGGCACGTGACAACTACACATGTATTCACAACAACTTGGACTCATAACAGATGAGCACATAATCATAGAATAACTCAACAGTTAAGAGGTAACAAGATAATTATGAAGGTAATGACAACAACCAAGGCATATAGAGGCCAAATAACAAATATGAACCAAGTAAGGACTTACAACATTATATAGAGCATGTGAGAGTAATCTAACAAAGAGATACCACATTTTATGACAATTTACTTAAAAGTTTGGAAAGAGACTAGGCAATCTAATCGGTCAATACCACATATAAACTGTGTACCCACTCGTCACCTTACGTACACGACTTTGACATATCAAAATAGCACAATTGACTCAATTCCTAAGGGGTAGTTTCCCCCACACAAAGTTAGACAAGATACTTACCTCAATTCGGCTAATTCAATACACAAATTAGCTTTTCCTTTATCAATTCACCAACGCTCGGCTCAATCTAGCCAAAAATGACTTAAATACATCAAACAATGCAAGAGAAAACAATTTCAATTAACAAAGCTACGATACTTGTAAAATTTGCAAAAATTCAACTCCTCATGCCCGCACCTCGGAACCCGATAAAATTTACAAAACCCGAACACCCATTCCGATACGAGTTCAACGATACCAAATTTATCAAGTTCTGATACCAATTTGTCCTTCAAATCATGACTCTTACATTTTGAAAGATTTTCCAAATTTTCCCAAATGTTCCTTTGGATTCTCATGAATTTGATGTTAAATCTTGTATAAAGTCATGAAATATAGTTGGAAATTAATTAAAGATACTTACCCAATGACTTGGTATGAAAATTTCTTCACAAAATCGCCTCACCTCGAAGCTAGGGTTCAAAAATATGAAAAATGAAGCAAAAACTCGGAATACCAGCTTTTAGCAGGCTGCATATGTCGTATTTGCAACACTGGGTTTGCAAATTTGAACTCGCAAAAGTGAAGCCTGCACTATCCTGCTCGTATCGCAATTGTGATGAAAAAGTTCGCAAATGCGAAGATGAGGCCATCGCAAAAGAGGACCAAATGTTCGCAAAAGCGAACTTCCCCTGCCCAATTCACCATTGCATTTGCAAGACTGGCTTTGCAAATGCGAAGCCTGCCCAGTTCCCAGCCTTTTCACAAATGAGATACCAAGTCCGCAAAAGCGGTGGTCGCAAATGCGACCCTCTACTCACAAATGCGAGATCAAACAGCAGCAGATCTGCACATTCTTCCAAACACTCCGAAACGCGCACGAAACTCATCCGAGCCCTCCGGGCTCCAAACCAAACACCCACACAAGTACGAAAACATAACACAAACTCGCTCGCGATCAGAACACCAAAATAACCTCTAAACCATGAATCAAATGCCAATACACATGAAAATCATTAGGAACTTCAAGAACTTCTATAATTGCAACCAAGCGTCCGAACCACATCAAATCAACTCCAAACGACACCAAATTTTGTAGGAAAGTTCCAATTGACGAAACGGACCTATTCCAAATTCCAAAAACTACAACCCGGACCCGATAGCCTTAAAGTCAAACAATGGTCAAACTTTAGGAAGATTCTGAACCTTTAAATTGCCAACTTCCGCCAAATGATGCCGAAACCTTTTTTTGAAATATCCAAATGAAATTCCGGGCATACGCCCAAGTCCAAAATCACTATCCGGACCTACCGGAACCATGGAAATTTCGATCCAAGGTCAAATACTCAAAAGTCAAATCCTGGGTCAATTCTTCAACTTTGGACTTCTAAAATGAGAGTCATGTCACGCCCCGAGCCTGGGGGCGAGACCGGCACCTGGTGCATCATCTATCCTTGCGTACCAACTTGCGACTAAGAGACTCTGATATGTATACTCTGACCATGGGCCGCATTACAAGATAATGTGCAATGCAAAATATAAAACTGCATAGAGACTAACGTTGACGAAATGTCAACATACAGCTTGGCCGGCAAGGCCGCCATAATTACTACAACTGACAAGCCATCAAAATGTACGTACAGGGCCTACAAGCCCAACATACTGCGGTAACCGACATGATATGTCTACAAGCCTCTACTGATAGATTTACTGTGATCGGGACAGGGCCCCGACCTACCCATAACCTATTTACATATATACACAAGATATACACAAAACTTCTAGACCCGGCAACTCCGAAGGACGGGGATCTTATCGATAAAGCTGAACTCGGGCAAATACCTACTGAAGAGGTCTACTCGTCTTCTTGTCAGAACCTGCACGCATGTAATGCAGTGCCCCCAGAAAGGGACGTCACTATGAAATAATGTACCAAATATATAGGGCAATGTACTGAAAGCTGAAACTGAACTAATAATATAATAACTGCAAGTAGCTGGAAGTCAAAGATAATCTGAAGATATGTTTAACTGCTGATACTGACTCAACTCTCTCAATATAGTAAGTAAAATAGATGCATGTCACTATTAGGCTCGGTATATATATATATAACTTCTCTGCCATAGTAGGCTCGCTCATAGGCGCTCGGCTAGGCTCTGTATATCGACCAAATAGGCTCGCTCATAGGCGCTCGGTCACAGTAGGCTCGGTATATAGCCTACCATCTGATAAGAGGTTGCCCAATAGGGGCCTGCCCATTGATTATAGCTTGATGGTAATGAAAATATTGTAATACTGTATATATAGACTCTCTACTCTCTTGACTGAAAAAAGGAAATACTCAATTGAATATGAATTCCCGATAAGGAAAATATTGTAACTTACAAAACTAGAAAAATATACGTAAATTCTGGGATATGGATTTTTCTTTATGCTTCGTTATCAAACTCGTGTAATTACAATATCATTCCAAAATGAAAGAAGGGCTTATCCTTAACATACCTGGAGTAGGGAAAAATCCGTATTATGTTCTTGGAAAAAGCTGCACCGTACTTCTTTAGAACCGAAAAATTTCTCCATTGCTAAAACTTCTAAAAATTCTCGCTAGAATTGTTGGAATTGTAGAAGTCACGTTGCTAAGGTATAAATCTGATCTTAAGTGATTTTGAGAGAATGAAAGGTTGAAGGAATTATAAGGATGGATAACGTTCCTTTCACTTTTTAATTGAAAGACTTTGATATACAAAGTCTTGGAAATGAAAAGAATAGGTAAGCTTATGACACCTAAACAAGGAAGGACTCTTAGTTATTTCCTTATAGTGTGGCTAGTTCCACGTAGGGATGGGGGTGGGATATTAAATTTTTATCTCAAATAACTTAAAATTCTACTTATTTTTAATATACATTATACATCATACTATCGTGGTCATATGGTACCTTGCATGGTACTAGTCCATAAGTATCGGGTATTATCGCTCGACCTGTAGTTTATCCCAATTCGAAAATCTTCAACGAAACTCATTTGCTTTAATTCGTGTACTCTTTACTTCATGAAACTTACTTATTTCTTGGTATAAATAGCATAAATATGCTAACATCAAGGTAATCTCATCCCCGAGTTCATGTGAATTTACTGAAAACGAAACTTTAACCTACGAAAAACGCGAGATGTAACATACTTCCCCCCTTAGAAAAATCGTCCTCGAATGTCTACTCTTAGATACTTTGGGAAAATCTTTGTCGGAGTCTCTTACGTACGCTAGACTAAAACCATCATGTACGCAGCTAGAAAATATACTATACGTGCCACACATGGCCACTGTGTATAAATAGCAACACTTAGTCTGACACATATGTCCATTGCAAATTATGAGAGTCAAAGAAAAGAGAGCTTACCTGAGGACTCACTGGCCTGAATAGAGTTATGCTGAGGTATCCCACCTCGAGCCATATCCTCAGTTTGAAATAGGTGGGGGTATTTAGACTTCATTTCTTCCTCTGCTTCCCACATTATCTCTTCCACCTTCTTTCTTCTCCATAAAACCTTCACGGATTCTATCTCCTTATTTCGTAGCTTGTGGACTTGTCGGTCTAGGATGGAAACCGGAATTTCATCGTATGACAAGTCCTCTGTGATATGTACATCATCTGTGGGAACCACTCGGGCAGAATCGCCAATGCACTTTGGTAACATAGATACGTGAAATACCGGATGGACAGACCCCAATTCCGAGGGCAATTCTAACTCATAAGCTACTTGGCCCACTCTCCAAATGATCCTATATGGTCCAATATACCGTGGGCTAAGTTTTCCTTTCTTGCAAAACCTCATTACACCTTTCATAGGTGATACCTTTAAGAATACCCAGTCATTAACCCCAAACTCTAAATCTCGTCGCCGCACGTCAGAATATGACTTTTGACGACTATGAGCTGTCAACAGTCGCTCCCGGATAAGCTT
Organism: Nicotiana paniculata; assembly: GCA_005239505.1. Taxonomy (NCBI): domain Eukaryota; kingdom Viridiplantae; phylum Streptophyta; class Magnoliopsida; order Solanales; family Solanaceae; genus Nicotiana; species Nicotiana paniculata. The sequence goes on from ML362102.1 coordinate 23,273, forward strand.
TACTTTTTCTATGGCCTGTTGAACCAGGTCTGGCCCATGTAATACAGATTCTCCAACGTCAACCACTCTATAGAAGATCTGCACTTATGCTCATACAAAGCCTCGTATGGAGCCATCTGGATACTGGAGTGGTAACTGTTATTATATGCAAACTCGATAATAGGTAGATGTTCATTTCAACTTCTTTTAAAATCCAGAACACATACTCGTAACATATCCTCGAGCGTCTGAATCGTGTGATCGGCTTGTCCATCAGTTTGTGGATGAAAAGTTGTGCTGAGATTCACCTAACTCCCTAGACCTTTCTGAAATGATCTCCAAAAATATGATGTAAACTGGGCCCCACGATAAGATATAATAGAAATTGGCACTCCGTGCAGTCGCACTATCTCTTTAATATATAACTTTGCATAATCTTCTGTTGTATATATAGATCTGACCAGTAGGAAATGAGATGATTTCATGAGCCTATCGACTATCACCCATATGGAATCGAACTTACAAAGAGAACGAGGCAAACCCATGATAAAGTCCATGTTTATCGCCTCCCATTTCCATGTCGAAATCTTTATAGTCTGCATTAGCCCTCCGGGCTTCTGGTGTTCTATCTTCACCCGTTTGCAACTTGGACACTAAGTGACATACTCAACAATGGTCTTCTTCATATCGTTCCACCAATACACCTCCTTAATATCATTATACATCTTCGTCGACCCAGGGTGAACGGAGCACCACGAATAATGTGCCTCTGACATAATCCTATCTCGTAGCCCTGCTACATCTGGAACACACAAACGGCCCTTGTATCTGAGAATCCCATATCCCTTGAGTTCTAACAATGGCTTCTTCTGTTGTGGAACCTCGCTCTCTCAACTCGACCAACTATGGGTCCTCGTACTGCCTCTCCTTTACTTCAGCTATGAGAAATGATTTTGGAGTATTTTGGAGTACAACTCCTCCATTGCCAGATTCTACTAACCGAACCCCCTAACAAACCAATTGATGAATCTCTCTGGTTAATTGTCTTTTTTTTGTCTCTATATGTGCTAAGCTACCCATAGATCAGCGACTTAAGGCATCTGCTACAACATTAGCATTCCCTGGATGATAGAGAATGCTAACATCGTAATCTTTCAATAACTCAAGCCATCATCTCTATCGCAAATTCAACTCTTTTTCTCGAAGATATATTGTAGGCTTTTATGATGTGCGAACATGTCAACATGAACACCATATAAATAATGTCGCCATATCTTAAATGCATGGACAACCGCAGCTAATTCGAGGTCATGGTTCGGATAATTTTGTTCGTTCTTCCTTAACTGCCTTGAAGTAAACGCAATTACCTTCCCATGTTGCATCAGGACACACCCTAACCCAACACCTGAGGTATCTCAATACATGTTATAACTATTTGGGCTCTCTGAAAGTGCTAGAACTGGCGTTGAGGTCAACCTGTTCTTAAGCTCCTGGAAACATTGCTCACAGGCCTCTATCCACTGAAACTTAGTTGATTTATGCGTCAACTTCGTTAATGGTGCAGAAAGAGAAGAAAAGCCCTCTACGAACCTCCGGTAGTATCCTGCTAAGCCTAGAAAGCTACGAATCTCTGTCGGAGTGGTAGGTCTAGGCCAGGATTTCACAGCCTCAATCTTTTGAGTGTGTACCTTTATACCTCTATCGGATACAATGTGCCCTAAGAATGCTACAGACTTCAACCAGAACTCACACTTAGAAAACTTAGCATACAATTTATTATCACGGAGGGTTTGGAGTACCACTCGTAGGTGGTCCACATGCTCATCCTCTGAACGTGAATAAACCAGAATATCGTCAATAAAGACTATTACAAACAGATCTAAATATGGCCGGAATAGGCTATTCATCAAGTCCATACATATGTCAGGCGTATTCGTCAACCCGAGGGACATGACAAGGAACTCAAAGTGGCCATAACGGGTCCTGAAGGCTGTCTTGGGAATATCTTTATCCCGAACTCTGACCTGGTGGTACCCCGACCTCAAATCTATTTTTGAAAAGCATCTAGCTCCCTGTAACTGATCAAACAAGCCTTCTATCCTTGGAAGTGGATACTTATTCTTAATAGTTATCTTGTTCAGTTGCCTATAATCGATACACATCCTCAGCGAGCCGTCTTTCTTCCGTACAAACAGTACCGGTGAACCCCAAGGTGAGGTACTGGGTCTGATGAAACCTTTCTCCAGTAAATCTTTTAACTACTCCTTCAACTCCTTCAATTCGGCAGGTGCCATTCTATACGGAGGGGTGGATATTGGTTGCATTCCCGGAAGCAAATCGATGCCAAAATCAATCTCTCGCTCTAGAGGAATACTTGGAAATTCATCTGGAAATACATATGTGTACTCCCTTACTACTGGAATAGACTGAAGTGTAGGTATCTCAACATCTGCATCTTTAACTCGCACAATATGATAAATGCACCCTTTTGTGATCATTTTCCTCGCCTTCAGATAGGAAATAAACCTACCTCCGGGTGTCTCTGTATTACCTACCATTCAAGGACTGGCCCACCCGGAAAATGAAATCTGGCTGTCTTTGCTCGACAATCAATTGTGGTATAACAAGCTGCCATCCAGTCCATGCCCATGATAACATCAAGATCCAACATCATTAGCTCAACTAGGTCGGCTGAGGTCTGATGACCACAAACTGTCACCGTACAACCTCGGTAAACCCGTATAGTGATAATCGATTCTCCGACTGGTGTAGATACTGCAAAAGTATCACATAGTATTTCAAGCGCTATACCAAATTTCCTCGCGAAAAATGAGGTAATACATGATAAAGTAGATCCTAGGTCTATCAAGGCATAAACACCTGGTCCTCATTGTCGCTGCAAACTTGACGCCTGGGAGAAATGGCCATGTCTGCACTGAACCTCGGCAAACTTGACGCCTGGGAGCTCTCACCTGGTCTTGACTGAGTATAACGGTCATACATGTAACCTTGTGACTGAGGTGGCAGAGGTCTAGGTGGTTGTTCGAAGTACTAGGGCCTATAACTACCCTGAGACTGCTCCTGAGATCTGGCAAATCTCATCATATTTCGCTGCCCTAACTCAGTTCTCTCCGTACCCTGCTGCCGACGCCTACCCCTTTCTATATTTTGGGCAAATGCCTGAATCCGGGAGATATCCATACTATCCTGTAATGCAGCGATGGCACATGCCTCGGTCAACTCTGGGGCCAACCTGCTATAAACTTGTGGATTCTATTCTGCATAGTAGAAACAATGAATGGTTCATATCTGGCCAATGAGTTAAAACGGAGACTATACTCTCGAACACTCATATTTCCCTGCTTGAGAGGCTAGAAACTGATCGAGTCGGGCCTGTAGGATCTCTCGCGGTAAGTACTGGTCAAGAAAGGCATCTAAAAAATTTTCACAAATAGCTGGAGGTGCATCACGTCCCCCGGACCTTTCTCATCCCTCGTACTAAAGGATGGCTATATCTCGAAGTCAAAAAGTTGTTAACTCAACTGCCTCTTTCTTCGTGGCATCCATAACCCGAAAGATCCTGTGAAGCTGGTCTATGAAATCATGCGGGTCCTCCCTCTGATCTATTCCCATGAACTCTGGGGACTAAAAGCAATAAAATCTCGGACCCTTGAACTCCCAGATCCCCCGGATGGTCATGTACTAGCGGATGCCCTAGCCTGTTGTTGGGTAGCTACCAACTGTGCCAATAAATGCACCACACTTCTCAAGTTCTAATCTGATGGAAGTGGTGGGGTAACTGGATGTGCGGTCTCCCTAGGAATCTCCTCAGGTGGCGGAGGACCCGGTAATTGCTGGGTAGGGGTCTCTCATTGGGCCTCCGATTGGGCCACATCTACTAGGGGTACCCTGCTAGTCCCCTCACCTACTGTTGTTCCTCTCCTCTGGCTAGCCGCAGTCTTCCTAGTTACCGTCATCTGTTCATGCAAACGTCAACACGTAAGTTCAACTCAAATTTCCTATAACTCAGTGCTACATCACGATTTAGATTTGAAAGAAGGGTTACAAACTACTTAATTCCCTGTAGTCCCCTTCTTATATAAGTGGTGCACCACAACTTATAAACAAGACCCTACTAGACACGGCTTGTAGACTCCCTAGGATAGAACTGCTCTGATACCATTTTTGTCACGCCCCGAGACTGGGGGCGAGACCGGCACCTGGTGCATCATCTATCCTTGCGTACCATCTTGCGACTAACAGACTCTGATATGTATACTCTATCCATGGGCCGCATTACAAGATAATGTGCAATGCAAAATATAAAATTGCATAGAGACTAACGTTGACTAAATGTCAACATACAGCTGGGCCGGCAAGGCCGTCATAATTACTAAGCCTGACAAGCCAACAAAATATAAGTACAGGGCCTACAAGCACAACATACTACGCTACCCGACAGGATATATCTACAAGCCTCTACTGATAGATGTACTGTGATCGGAACAGGGCCCCGACCTACCCATATATACACAAGATGTGCACAAAACTTCTAGACCCGGCAACTCCGAGGACGGGGAGCTTATCGATAAAGCTGAAATCGGGCAAATACCTACTGAAGAGGTCTACTTGTCTGTCTGTCAAAACCTGCACGCATGTAATGAAGCGCCCCCAGAAAGGGACGTCACTACGAAATAATGTACCGAATATGTAAGGCAATGTACTGAAAGCTGAAAGTGAACTGATAATATAATAATTGCAAGTATCTGGAAGTCAAAGATAATCTGAAGATATGCTTAACTGTTGATACTGACTCAACTCTCTCAATATAATAGCTGTCCGACCCTATTAGGCTCGGTATACATATACATAACTGCTCTGCCGTATTTGGCTCGCTCATAGGAGCTCGGCCATACTAGGCTCTGTATCTCGACCAACTGGGCTCGCTCATAGGCGCTCGGCCACATTAGGCTCGGTATATAACTTACCATCTTATCAAAGGTTGCCCAATAGGGGCCTGTCCATCGATTATAGCTCGATGGTAATGAAAATATTGTAATACTGTATATATAGACTCTGTGCTCTCTTGACTGGAAAAAGGAAATACTCAATTGAATATGAATTTCCAATAAGGAGAATATTGTAACTTACAAAACTAAAAAAATATACGTAAATTCTGGGGTATGGATTTTTCTTTATGCTTCGTTATTAAACTCGTGTAATTATGAGATCATGCCAAAATGAAAGAAGGGATTAGCCTTAACATACCTGGAGTAGGAAAAAATCCGTATAATGTTCTTGGAAAAAGTTACACCGTACTTCTTTAGAACCGCAAAATTTCTCCGTTTCTAAAACTTCTAAAAATTCTCGCTAGAATTGTTGGAATTGTAGAAGTCACGTTGCTAAGGTATATAAGGATGGATAACATTCCTTTCACTTTTTAATTGAAAGACTTTGATATACAAAGTCTTGGAAATGAAAAGAATAGGTAAGCTTATGACACCTAAACAAGGAATGACTCTTAGTATTTTCCTTATAGTGTGACTAGTGCCACGTGGGGATGGGGTGGGATATTAAATTCTTATCCACTTATTAGGTAATGTTCTGTTACCCGGTAATTAACTAATTACCCGTATAATTTAAAAATTATCTCAAATTACTTAAAATTCTACTTATTTTTAATATACTTTATACATCATACTATTGTGGTCATATGGTACCTTGCATGGTACTAGTCCATAAGTATCGAGTATTATCGCTCGACCTGTAGTTTATCCCAATTCGACAATCTTCAACGAAACTCATTTGCTTTAATTTGTGTACTCTTTCCTTTATGGAACTTAATTATTGCTTGGTATAAATAGCATAAATATGCTAAAATCAAGGTAACCTCATCCCCGAGTTTATGTGAATTTACTGAAAATGAAACTTTAACGTACGAAAAACGCGAGATGTAACAAGTCACTCCTAAAATCCTTTCGACCCTCTCAAAAACTCAAACTGACGATGCACGCAAGTCATAATGCACTGAGTGAAGCTACTCGTGACCTCAAACTGCCAAACTGGACGCAATTGCTCAAAACAACCAGTCGGGTCGTTACAAGGGAGGACAAGTTCAACTTCATGATGTTGGGTTAAAGTACCCTAAATATTCTTATCACGATGTGATATTATTCATTTTAGATTAAATTTGTATTATTTTACGCCATTAAGAGATTATTAAAGCTTATATGTAGGCTTCCAATCTTTTTAGTTATCATTTAATGTGCATGCCACCTATGTCATAGTTAGAATGTTTTTGGCAATCAAAGCCGCTACTAACTTCTTTTGTGTGCATATCATTGTGTGTCACCCACATAGGCAAAATATTTATGGCAATTGAAGCCCGCAACTAATTTTGTCTTGCATACATGTCTCCAAGCTCGTAAGGATAACTAAATCGAGTCCCGGACCATTACTATGTAACTTTCATACTCGTTCCGCCGAACCTAAGCTCTTATACCAATTGTTGGGATAAATCAATCCAAATACTCTTAATATTGTATGATATGGTCTGTTTTGGGCCATGTCGCACGGTTTTCCTCAAAAGGCCTCACACCATTAAGAGATCCTTGCACCTTATATGTAGGCTCATAGTCTTTTCAGCTACTAATGTGGACTTTGTTTGCATACCCACAACCTTTCCCTCAAATTAAGTACCAAGTGGCATATTACCACGTCTCCAGGCTCGTAAATGATAAGCAAACTGAACCCACACGACCATACGTCTGCTATTTTTGTACGTGTTCTCCCGAACTTGGGCCCACGTCTCCATGTGATATTATCCGCTTTTGTCCAAGCCAATACGGTTTCCCCTAAAAGATCTCACACCATTAAGAGAACCTTGTACTTTATGTATAGAATCTCAATCTTTTCATCTACCAATAAAAAACTTTACTCTCAACCACCAATTCCAACTTAGTGTATTAGAGGGTGCATAGAAAAAGAAATTAATGAAAAATAATATCAATTGATCAGATTAAGTTTTTTTTTTGATAATATGAAAATATTATATATAAAAACTAGAAATTGATGAGTTTAATACAAGTACTTGAAAATTCGCCACACATTGGTGGTCCATCACCAGTGATATTCTGGTTTCCTAACGACTTGAATCTATTACATGTCGTAACGTCTAATGACTTATTGGAATGATAAACTCCATTAACATCCTTTGACATTTGTTGCATCACAAAAAAGGTGGACTTGCATGGATCTTTGGATTTTCACTGTTGTACTGCTTGTATTGCTTCTTGGTTGCATCCTTTGCTAGTAGATGTGCCACTTGGTTCCCTGCATGAAAATTATGACGAAGGAGTAGGTGCTTCTGCTGGAGCATCAACAATCTGCATGCATGAACAGTGTTTGATAAAACAATATAGTCGTGGTGAATTGCTTTGATTGATTTTGTAGAGTCTATTTCCACTTCTAGTGGGAATAGATAGAATTTTGTTGCTATTTGAAGGCCTTCCTGGATTGCATGTAGCTCAGCATGCAGTGCTGAAATTGCACAATCTGCCTTTTAGTATCCCCTTACCCAGTTACCCAAGTGGTTTCTGAACACACCCTCTAGGCCTGATTACCATGTGTTGGAATGCTCCATCTGTATTGAGTTTATACCAGTGTTGTTTTGGAGGGTGCCACTTTATGTTGATATTTAATTTGGTATGGGTTGTAACTCTTTGGAATTGAGGAAGTGATATTCTATATCAAGGTTCTTAATATCATTAAGGCGAGGTTGGTAATGAGTGTTATTAATATTATTGTTATTTCTAGTAATCCAAATTCCCCATAGTAAGAAAGGAAGTAGGTCAGTCCATGTGATATTGAAAAACTGATGGTTGTTATTGAGGTCTTTTAACTTAAGAAGCCAATGGCTGTTTGTATTGATTGTAATATTATTGATTCCCAGGGATCTCCATATGCTTGAAACTACTGCGCATTCGGGGAAGATATGAATGATTGTTTCTTCCTGTTTTCGGCATATGGGGCACTGTGGATCGATGTTTATCCATATGTGATGGAGATAGGGTCGACAAGGAAGCCTATTATGGAGGCATTGCCAAAGAAAATACTTGATCTTGTTGGGACAATATAATTTCCATATCCAGTTGAAGTTGTGACCTTCTTGACTTTTCCAATTGTTTATTAGATGATAGCAAGATTTTAATAGTAAATATACCATTGTTATTCATACTCCACAATGGTTTATCATAGTTATTTAGAGGTCGTGGGATTGACTTTATGTTGTCCGTAATAGATGATGGAAGGTTGAGTGATATTTTGGTGAAGTTCCATTTACCATTATCAACGAGGTCTTTTATTGCTAGGTTTTGTTCATTCTTTTGAAGAGGACCTTCTATACAGTTTCTTAACGGGAAAGACTTTCCAAAGAAATACTTGATCTTGTTTGATCAATTTTCTTGTGAATTTTAGTAGGAAGAAATGTGTATTGCATAGCATGATTAGTAATGGAATTCAAAGTTGCTAGTGCAAGGGTGGTTCTTCCTGCTATATTAAGAAATTTTATTTTTCATGTGGAAAGTTTTTCCCGCATCTTGTCAATGATGAATTGGTAATCAGACGCTTTGGGATATTTATTAAGGATTTGAAAGCCTATGTATTTTCCAAAATATTGGCTTATTTTGATATTGGTCTTGATAAAATTTCAGCTGGTGGTGTTAGTGACTTGCACTCAGCTCAATGAAAGGAAATCAAAGGTAAGTCTGGACATAGAAGCTATGAAGGATCCTCTGTTGTCCAGTTTTTACTGCAGCAGCAGGTATTTATCAATAACAGCATCATATGTGGAGGAGGTCAGCTGTGAGTTAGAGCCAAAACTGGATGTAATTGAGGTGTTAAGGGAAGAAAAACATAGGATCTCTAACTATGACCAGGGTAATACAGGGAGCCAGGGAGAAGTAAATGACACATGATTATAGAAGGGCTACAACAAAGAGCATAAAACAAAGTTGTCTAGAATGTTTAAAAGAATTAGACAGCAGGAAGAAGAAGCATCAGTCAGTTATGGGGAGGTTGGAAAATTTTCAAGAATAGATATACTGCCCAATATCTAATAGAATTGGGCAGTATGAGTTAAAGGATACAGGGAGACAGGAAATCGTGGGTGTAGTGCAACATAACCAGTCGAGCCTCACATCTGATCAAACAAACTGCACAGGGGAGAAAGCAGGCAATTTTCTGGGTATCAATAACAAGGTTAAAAAATGGAACATAAGAAGCAATGTAGGTCAGCTGAAGGAGTATAATATTAGGTGGATGAAACAGACATCCATTAGCAATGAAAGCAGTTGGCTTAAGGATCAAGACTTAGGCATTCTCCATGTCCAAATCACTGATAAGGAGAGCATGGGAATGCAGTCTATTACTAACTGTGTGTTCTTTTTTGCAGGTGTCGTTACTGTAGCTATGACTTATACTTCGATGATCTTTCAATTGGTGGTATTAGCACTTAGTTCTCAACCCAATGAAGGTGAGTCAAGTGTAGGCACAAGCATAGCATCATGGAAATGTGTTAGGAGTATAGGTGTCATCATACAAGCCAAACCCTCGTGGTGGAGGCTGATTCTCATAATGTTTCACACCTATATCCTTGTGCAATCAAACAAGCAGATGAGACACAGAAGGCAGCAACAAATGAAAGATGTTACAATAGACAGAAGAGTAAGGATACATAGAATGACCAGGTCTACAACAAAAGCAAACAAGCAATTTTGGCTATTGATAAAGGGAGTAAAAAATGTAATTTGGAGTCAATCCCAAATAAACTTCAATCCTATGATAAACAAGCTACGAAGCAAAGAAGATAAAAGCTCAAGTACACGCAGGAGTCACCACGTATATGCCAACAAACATGGCATGCTCACACAGTTTACCAAATAGGTGAGCAGCATAAGGAAGCTTATTGCGTGGAAGGAAGTAAAAATATCTCAAGGTACAGGTACTCAGTTGGATTATAGGCAACATGGAGATCAATTGAAGTAATGGGAAATGAAGGATCAAGGTTGCATCATACACGCATAAATTTTCAAAGTAGTGCACTGGTAGACTGTATGGACTATGGTGCTCGACATTGGAAATTAGGAGTTTGGGCCAAGCAACTAATCTCATCCATCATAGGCTACTCATACAGGCTGCATCGCTGGGCAGTACACACATTATGGGAATTCCTCATACAAAAAAGGATTCATGGACTATACAGGACTCTTCCTTTCCTTATGCTAGTTTTTATTTTAGACCATTGTCTTAGTTTTAGTAGAATATCAATGTTTAATATCAAGATTGGGTATCATTTACTCATACTTGATAATAGATTTTATGTATTTGCATTGCTTTCAGTCCTACGCTTCGTAGGACAACATGACATTTGTTTTACTATTTTATATATAAATAAAAACTAGCCCTAGGCGCTGCCTAGAGGATTGCTTAAAAAAAAGAAATTATTTTTCCCTTTAATAGCTATATTTTCTTATCAAACTTTTACTTATTCTTTCCTTATGTGTGATTAGTAATTGGTGCTACTTTCCTTAATTCTAGTACTGGCCTGATTTTTGTTCTTTGATTATTGGGGCTGATTTATAATTGATAGCTAGACTTACTGTTTACCTTATTTAACCTTATTCCTGTATGCTGATTTATTCCGTATAAGATTCTCCTTAATTTAAGTGATATTTACGTGATTCTATCCTATTAATTGATTTGTGTTAACCTCACTTATTAACTAATCTCTGTACCTTATTTGTGTGCCATTGATTTTCCTACCTTATTTGGCTTTACTCTACTGTATGCTATAAAAGCCTTTCATTGTTCTAATTTCAAAGAAGGTTGACACACTTACACTTACACTTAGACACACTTATCTACACACTAAGAGACTTACACTGAGACTCTTACACTCACACACACGCTTTTACAACCTCTTCACTTTAGAACTTGAAAACTCTCAAGCTTCCTGTTTTTCTAAAAGAACTTAAGTTCTCTCTTTGTGTTGTTGTTTTGATTTCTGCATTGTTTAGTCGGCTGGAAGCCAAGGCTAAAATTACTGGATCTAAATTACCATTACATCCCATGTTTACTTTCTTCTTAACTGGTATGTTTTAACTCATGTTATCCTATTTTGTTCTATGTGCTAATGTGGTTAGTTTAATTCAAAATCTCAGCATGCTTCTGTTTGCCATATGACTATGTGATTCTACTTAGTGATACTGTTAAAGCTAAGTTATCTTATTCTACTATGTGATTTTCAATTTGTATGCTTTAACTCATGTTATCCTATTTATCTTCCATGTGATTATCTGGTTAGTTTGAAACCTCAACATGATTCTGTTGCTATATGCCCATATGATTTCACCTAGTGACAATGCTAACTAGGTTATCTAGTAATATGAAACCTTATATAATCAGTTGTATGTTCCATGTTCTGCAAATATGTAATATGGTATCAATTCTGACTATTAGTTCAAGTATCCTTGCTCTTTTATGATTGCTTTAAATACTGGTACAATATCTATGTCTGAACCAATACCAGTCTGTTTGAACCATATGCTAAATATGGATTATGTTTGTTCTAGGTGGAGTTCTGTTTGCAACCCTGTAAATTGAATTTGTTTGCTCCTAAAAATCAAACAATTTTCTAAAACTGTTCCCCTACTCTTTATATATTGTTTTCAAACTTCTACTCTTAGTTAGTTAGGGTCCTACCACCCCAATGTAAGCATTGCCTATGGTCCTTAAGACTCATTTGAACTCTGACACGTTGGGGTTGGTCTTCCAATCTTGTATGGACTGTTTTTCTAAGTAAGGTTCTGGTGTGAGCATTGTCGGGGGTTCCTGAGGCCCTTGGAAACTTTGACACACCAGAAGCCTAATTTTGTGTATCATGGATGGACCACCATTATGCTTCAGATCTACTTAGCTTGAAGGCCTGGTTCCCAGGTTTATATTGGGCATATGAAGGCTCCCTATAGTATAATGAATTTTGTAATTTATTCATTATTGGGTTGTAATATTGTAATAATGGTTGTAATGAACAGATCTGGGGTTATTAGTAAAAGTGGGGGGAGGGGCGGGAGGGGTTATATATCTTTATTCAAAGCTCGGGTAGAAATCTTGCCTATAGGTTTACTGTGTTGATTGTGTGAGTGTTACTAATCGTTTAGAAATTCTGCCTATAGGATGCTTTCTTGACTGTTTGTGATCATGCACATTAGAGATATTGCCTATAAGTCTTTTGGTAATTTTGCATTAGAATCCATGCTTAGGATCTACACATATTTCCAATCTCAACGCGCATTAGTGATCATGCGTATAGGATCTTATTTGTGTAAATTAATAAACTTTCCTGGCAACTTGTTTAAAATTCTGCCCACATGTGATTAATAGATATCATGCCTATAGGAGATATAAAAACTAGTTTTCTCCAATTTAGATACCATGCCTATAGAAATAAAAGGAATCAATTTCAAAACCTAGAAATCATGTCTATAGGATTTAAACTAATAGATATCATGCATATAGGGTAAATCAATCTGTAAACTTAGAAATCATGCTTGAAATCAGTAACTCGCTTAGAAACCATGTTATAGGTCTATAATTAACTATTGTAGATACCATGCCTATAGGATTCTGTTAATCAGTGTTGTTTACCGCTTAGGCAAACCTGTAAGGCTATTAAGAATTCTGGGCCTAACAATTGTGACATCTTGCTGCCTGAAATATGCCTAGATTAATAACTTAATCAAATCAGTAGGCAAGATAGTAGGTCTCAACGATCGTTTTAATAAACTGCCTTCTTACATTCTATTTATGCTCATCTAGATATCCTGCCTATAAGATCCTTAATCAATAAAGTTGTCTGATTTAATTGCATGCATTTGTGGTCTACTTGTGGAGGTTAATACGAGCCCTTATTTACCCCCTTGTATGATAGTCATATCTGAATTTTGGTTGTCGTCTAGATTTTCCTCCTTTTAAGCAACATAGGTAAGTCTAGGACCACCCTAAATAAAGGTCCTAAATACCTCCAGGAACATAGGTAAGGACGGGTAGTGCATGCATAAGGAACGATTTAGAAGCTACTAGAACGCTAAGGTAATAACTGAAAGATAGTAATTGGGTAGTAAAGGAGATGATGGCACGTGCGCTAATACTATGAGTAACACCCAACTTGGGGAAAGTTACCAAGTATTGCATGAAAATGATCCTATAGGCTAAAAAACCTAGGACCCCTTTAATTCCTGTTTTTTAAAGTAATGTATCTTTGTCTAAATTGCTTTATTTGCCTTTAAGACTAATTCGCTTAATGAAGTTCGGTCGGGACCCACCGGTGTGGACCTCGAGGGGTGTCTAACACCTTCCCCTCAAGGTAATTTCAAGCATTTAACCAATCTCTGGTAGTGCAAACTAGTTTCATGAGTCAATTACTCTAGGTGTCCTAACGCACCTTAATCCATTAGGTGGCGACTCTTCAAATCCCATACCCCATCCCAAAAGGAAGGGAGTTGCCTCAGAAGTGTCAAAACCCGATTTCGCGAGGAAAAAGAGGGCGCGACAGCATGGCGACACTGCTGGGGATAACCCTTAGGATCTTACCATAATGGACTTGATTTTTGTGAATTAGTCTTTAAGCATGCTTTATTCTGTTAATATGTGCGCACTGTTTCCCTTTCCCACTTTATGTGAATTTAATTGCCTATTTTCAAGCATTTATGATTTCTTTGTGCTATGTAAACTGACTTGTCTCTTTGTTTTCTTTCTTAAAACGCCTTTTCAATTATTAAATACCACATTTATCATTTTCTAACGTGAAAATACGTGACAACATGCTATTTTATGTTGCATAAATCATGCTCAACATCATATTCCACTCGTGCGTAATCAATACCATAATAACGCTTGATGAGTGTTTGCGTTCTTCCTATATATCACCCCTTTAAATTCGAAAAGGCTTATTTGATGTAGAACTAGTCGATCAGCGGTGCAGTCGACAGTTCCGTGCTTTCCCCCTCAAGTTGTCCGCTTGAGGGTACCAGTATAGACCTCTATATAAACCTTACTCTGATTATTTGTACATGCATTAATATGTTGTCCACATAATAACCCTCTAAGAAATGCCTTGTCCAAAAGTCCATCGGGTTTTCCATAATCCCAAAGGACGCAACCACGATCTGTGCATTAATTTGGAGAAATAAGTGCCAATATGCTAATCACTGATGTATAAATAGTCGAATCTGGAGGGGGAAAGGACCTAACCTTATTTGTTTTGCAGAAAATGAGGCACGAAGTCCCCAGGTTCGGCATGGTCCGTAACATACCACCATTGTTACTAGATTGGTGGGAAGATCTTTCATCAAGTGACAAAAGGCATGTGAAAAAAGTCCTGGGAGATTTGCCTTCCTTATTGGACATCCAACTGAATAATATTTTGATTGAAGCTGCCACAATGTTCTGAGACAGAGAAAGATCTGTGTTTCGCTTTGGAAACATAGAAATGACCCCTCTCTTGGAAGAAATAGGGGGATTCATTGGAATACCTTGGGACAGTTCCAGTTTATTGGTGCCAGAAACCCGTACCGCTAGGGGGTTCCCGAAAATGATGGGTTTGAAAAAGAATGACGATTTGGAGTGCCTGAAGAAGTCCTACATACCCTTTGACTACCTCTATGAACGATATGGTCATAGAAAATCATATCGTATCTTCCATGATGAATTCTCTATCACTTCCTTGGGTTGTATTCACCGCAGGGTTTTTGTGTTCATTGTCTGCTTCCTGGGTATGATAGTGTTTCCGATGCAAGGGGACATAATTCACACCAGACTGGCCATGGTGACTAAAACCTCAACGGAGGGGATCGAGGGGCAAACATATACCATTGTCCCTATGATCATAGCAGACATATATCGGGCCTTGGACCGCTGCCAGAAGAGGTTCAGACACTTCGAGGGTTGTAATCTGCTGCTACAGGTTTGGTTGTTAGAGCATCTCTAAAGATGTCAATTCCGTCAAGAGTTTCCACGAAGGTCGTGGAATGATCATATAGCTTTCCATCACCCTAAGAGAATGACTTATATCCCAGACAGATTTGCTCAACCAGAGAGTGCTACAGAATGGGTGCAGTTTTTCGACAATTTGACTGATGATCAGGTTCAATGGATGTTCGAATGTTTCCCTACTGATGAGTTTATCATCAGATCTAGGGACGCTCCGCACTTGGTATTGATCGGGTTAAGGGGCATATACCTTTATGTTCCCTGATAACAGGCTAAATTCACATAGTTTAACATATGTTTATGCTCTAACTTAATGATGCTTCACTGTCTTAACGATTATTAAATGATGATAAGTTGGATCTAATTGTGATTTTGTGTTTCACAGGAGTACAATGCACTATTAAGGACTTAGGATGGTGATTTGTGCGAAATTGAAGAAGAACGGCCCCATGGGATAATTTATGGATGACTTGAAGGATGAAGACGCTTGGGACAGAATGAAACCCCATTAACGTAGGCATTAGAGCGAGTGTAGTGCGCCCGCGCTAGTCCAGCAGACCAGGCAGACATAAACCCCATTAGCGCGGGCATTAGCGCGAGACTAGCGCGCCCGCGCTAGTCCAGACGGGAAAAATAATTCAAAAGGGGTATTTTTGGAAGTTCAGGGCCAATCCACTTAACCTATAAAAGGTTCAATTCGCCCAAAGGATTAGAGAATCAAGGTTTATGTTTTAGAACAAAAAAGCAAGGGCAAGAGGCAAGGAGGAAATTGGGCATCAATCCATATCTCTTTCTTTTGTTCTTTTACCTTTGCTTATGAATTATTTTGTAGTTTTTATCATTATTATGAGTATATAACTTTTCTAATCTAAGGTTTTGGTGGAACCCGTTGGGGGATGAATTTATTGTGATATTAATATAGTTTTGGTTGGTTGTTAATCTCTATTTGAACTACGTTCTTGTTGTAGTTGATTGAAGGGCCCTCAATTAGTTGTGCATATTTATTATGTATCTACTTGAGAGAGAGTGCATATTTAGGTAGTTGTTTGAACAACATCACTCCAGGAGTATAGGCGAGAGTCATAACCGAGGGTTTAGAGGTTGGATTAGAAATAACGATACCTCCGGTGCAATCTAAAGTGAACTGTAATGCAATCTATCTAGCGTAACTTGAGAGAGTGCGTCTAGTAAATTATCATAATTACTTGAGAGAGATTTATGGTAGCTGGAGTGTTCATGATTGATAGAGACAACTAAATCAAAACTATAGGAAATATACAAGAAGAAAGTTCAACAACGGGGAAAACCATAACCTTAGACCTTTAATCCAATTGTTTACATCTTATTTTAGTTAATCTTAAGTTTTATTTTTTCAGCTATAGCAGTAGAAACAACACAAAGTGATATACACAACGTTTGAGAAAGTTGACTATTGAGAATCTAGTAATCGAAAGAAGACATTTGATATGTTAATTCCCTGTGGGATTCGACTCTGGGAAAAATACCCGGATTATATTTGCAACGCCCGCTTAGTCTTTTAATAGACATATATTGTATAGTCGATTTTCTTTGGTTTCATACATATATTGTAGTTGTAGGTGTACATAGTTCTAGGTTTCAAGTTTGATTTTTTTAGTATTTGATTTTTATTTTCTTTATTTTAGTTGTATTTGTTAATTTGAAAAAAATATAGCATCATAGAGTTATGAGAGTTTGGATGTTGGTAATTCTACTTTTGATCCTCGTTATGCATATTATGGAGGAAATCACCCAGGGCAAAATTATCAAAATATTCCGGAGAGCGAGTTATGTGCACCAACTCAATCTTATGTGTGGAATGTGTGTTATATGTGTGGTAGTCAAGATGGTCACTTTCATGGTTGTGCTTATATTTCTTATCTTCCTCCAACCCCTTACTTTGATGGTTCTTCTTTTTCTTGTGAAGTTAATATAAACAAAGAACCCATGTATGAGGACCTGAAAGAGATCGAGGATATGCTAAAGTTCCTTACGGAACAATATGATGAGATACAACTGCGGGTACAAAGGCAAGAGGCAAATATTCACAACTTGGAGGCTCAAGCGAATAAAGTAATTGAACCCTGTAAAGCGCAACAAGTTGACATTGTGGATAGTAGCCAATATGAGTATGAATTGGCTGCAGAAATTGCCATTATACTGGAGGATTTAGAAAAATACGAGGATGAGCTAGAGGAGAAGGCCAGAGTAGAACACCAACAATCAATCGAACTAGATTTTGAGGATGCCAATGTCGTAGAAGAGATACTAGAGTCAACCAAGGATATTGAGGATACATATTTAGTTGACTCTAGTGTCATTAGTGTTAAGGATGTTGACAATCCCAATGTTTGTGTAGTTGAGCACATTGGTCCACACTCCAAGCACTTTTCCACATTGTGTTTGGATGATGATATGGAAATAGAGTCGTCCGAGCCACTTGAGGAGTCAAGGAGTAAGGAACAAGATGCTTACATTCTGGAATTCTTCGTGCCAGAAAGTCGGGAATACACATCTCATCCAAAGGCCAAGAAGTGCAGAATACTACATTATTTTATTGGGCCATCCAGATTCGTTCTACCACCCTAGGAGAATGATCATATAGCAGAATCAAAACTTGGGGTCCAATTCATAAGTTCGAAGTGGAGGCAGAAAGTGATTCACGTCATGCTGCGACGTTAAATCAAGCTCTTGTTGGGAGGCAACCCAGCTTTACTACTTTCTTTTGTTCTTTTTTATTATTATTATTTTTATTATTATATTATTATTTTTTGTAGTGTCGATTTTTAATTTTTTTAGGAGCATGGAACGCAAAGCCACTGGAAGGATGCAACAGCAAACCAGATGGTTGGAACTAAGTGTGAGGTACCTGCACGAAGGACCAGGCCTCAGAGAAGTTTGAGTACCCCATAAAATGCTAGTGATTCGGCCTTTGGCCTACCAGGGAGTTTCTTTTACCCTCTTGTATGTATGGGTGTGCATTGGGGACAATGCACAATTTTAAGTGTGGGGTGAGGAGATTGTCTGGGTGACTTTCTATGCTATTTTAGTTGTGTTAGTTTAATGGAATAATTTTTATTTTTTTTTACAAAAATAGAAAAAGTTGGATTTTTCCCGACGATGGATCTATTAGACAATTTTATTGAGGGGTTTAAGTCTAAAGAGAAAAAAAAACATAAAGATTTTCTTTTGTTAGGTAATATAGCAATTCCCCCTTGGGTTTTTTTTGACTGCGGTTCTTTTCCAAGGGTTTAACTTGAACCGGGTATAGCTAGCTTCTTCTTTTATTTTTTGTTGTTAGGAATCCTTTGGGCAAGGTGCTGAATGATACATTCTACCCTTTGTAACACACCAAACACTGTGAATCCTAGAATGTGACGCTTAGGCTCACTTGTTGACTCTTGTAGAATGCCTTAATGGTGCATG
The DNA here is from genome assembly GCA_005239505.1 of Nicotiana paniculata. NCBI lineage: Eukaryota > Viridiplantae > Streptophyta > Magnoliopsida > Solanales > Solanaceae > Nicotiana > Nicotiana paniculata. Next base: position 41,744 of record ML362102.1, read on the forward strand.
TTGTAACTAACTTGAATGCTCAATGGAGTGTTTTGATGAACCAATTTGGATTGAATTATATGCCATGTGTGTGTGAGGTATTTTTCATCTTATTCTATGTCTACATTTGGTACCTAGAACTTGCCCCGTGTGTGTACAAATCGAAATAGAAGTTTGTTTAGTCTTAGAAGGGATATAGGCATTTCTTTGTTAAGACAGACACAAATATGTACCCACCTGAATGTAATTAACCATAGTCAATCCCTTTGAACTTATAAGCATGTTTCTTTGATAACCACATTATGAACCATAACCAATTGTTTGAATAGCATGTCTGTTTGAACCCTGTACCTCCCATGAGCACTTGAATTGTTAGCTGATATGTAAAAGTCTAAGTGTGGGGTGGTGGTCTAGTTTTTGAGTGGAATCAGCGAAATAGGAAGATGGTGTGAAGCATAAAAGAACGAACACCACTGGAAAAAGAAAATACAGGAAGAAAGAAGGACAATGAATAAATACAGTCTTTGATGGTTGGTGAGTTGAAGAAAAAAATGCACCTAATGAAATGTTGGGGGTAAATTAAAAAGAGTGGTGGAAATTTTGGCCAAACATAAGAATGGGCTGAAAGCTACAGTAGTTGTATTAAAAGTGCTTAGGGAGGTTAGTCACTACACCCAAATGTATCCTACCCGTCCCTTAGCCTACATTACAACCAAATAAAGACCTATTGATCTTAGACTGAATAAACTCAAATAGTAGAGTATTACACTACGGGCAAGCATATGACGTATCTGTGTGGCATATGAATGTTCTTTTTAAGAGTGAGTGAATTCTTTCGATTTAAAGTTCTTGTTTCTCTTACTATTATCTTTTGTGGAACTACTCTCAATTGTGTGAAGTGAGGGCACGTGATTTATGAGAAAAAGGTAAGTCTTGACCTCCTTGTAGAGTATCTCGAGGAAGTAAGAGTATGGCTTGGCATTTGAGAGTCGCCGCTTGAGGCATAGATGTTACACTGTTAGGTTTAATGCTTGTAAATGTTGTAGTGTGACACCGTAGGGAAGTGTTTGATGCAAAGAAACCTTGTAGGATGTAGTGGATTGCTCGAGGAATAGCAATGATTTAAGTGTGGGGTGTTGATAACATGCTAAATTCACATAGTTTAACGTCTGTTTATGCTCTAACTTAATGATGCTTCACTGTCTTAATGATTATTAAATGATGATAGGTTGCCTCTAATTGTGATTTTTGTGTTTCACAGGAGTATAATACACTATTGAGGACTGGGATGGTGATTTGTGCGAAATTGAAGAAGAACAGACCCATGGGATAATTTATGGATGACTTGAAGGATGAAGACGCTTGGGATAGAATGAAACCCCATTAACGCGAGTGTAGCACGCCCGTGCTAGTCCAGCAGACCAGGCAGACAAAAACCCCATTAGCGCGGGCATTAGCGCGAGACTAGCGCGCCCGCGCTAGTCCAGACGGGAAAAATAATTCGAAAGGGGTATTTTTGGAAGTTCAGGGCCAATCCACTTAACCTATAAAAGATTCAATTCGCCCAAAGGAGGAGAGAATCAAGGTTTAGGTTTTAGAACAAGAAAATCAAGGGCGAGAGGCAGGGAGGCAATTGGGCATCAATCCATATCTCCTTCTTTTGTGCTTTTACCTTTGCTTATGAATTCTTTTGTAGTTTTTATCATTACTATGAGTAGCTAACTTTTCTAATCTAAGGTTTTGGTGGAACCCGTTGGGGGATGACTTTATTGTGATATTAATATAGTTTTGGTTGGTTGTTGATCTTTATTTGTTCAACTACGTTCTTGTTGTAGTTGATTGAAGGGCCCTCAATTAGTTGTGCTTATTTATTATNGTAGCTGGAGTGTTCATGATTGATAAAGACAACTAAATCAAAACTATAGGAAGTATACAAGAAGGACTTTCACCAACGGGGGAAACCATAACCTTAGACCTTTAATCCAGTTGTTTACATCTTATTTGTTAGTTAATCTTAAGTTTATTATTTCTGTTCAGCTATAGTAGTAGAAACAACACAAAGTGATATAGACAACGTTTGAGAAAGTTGACTATTGAGAATATAGTAATCTAAAGACGACATTTGATACGTTAATTCTCTGTGGGATTCGACTCTAGGCAAAATACTCGTATTATATTTGCAACGCCCGCTTAGTCTTTTAATAGACATAGTTGAGCGTGATCATTCCCATCAGGGTTATGAGACAAGCAGGCAGGAAGCAAGTCATTCCGCGAGTTGCTAAAATGAGTCATTACAGGGTAGATATTCAGGATGATGACCTCCCATACAAATGTGAAGCTCAGCATATGTGGCACTCAAAGATTATTGTAGAAAAGGACACCATAAAACCAGATTGATATCAAGGTATGTGCGCTTTTACCCATCATGGTTGGAAGATAGCATAGCAGGAATAGTTGAGTCGGGGATCGGTCGAGGAAACAGGGTCATAGAACGAAGTTGCTAAAGCCCAAGTGAAATACAACAAACTGTGCAAAATGGTATATGAGTCTGAGGCCGAGCATCTAGAGAAACACAAGACTGTCATGGAACTGATCAATGAATAGAGGGAAATGGCTATCAAGTCTAATGAGAGGCTGGAATATCTGGAGCAGGGTCTGATGGAGCGGGAGGAGAAGACAAGGAAGAGATTCGCCGACTGTCAGAATGCTCAGGGAAGCGAAGGAGGACATCTAGCAAGGGTATTTGTCACGACCCGAGTTACCCTCCGAACGGTCTCGTGACGGCACCTAGTCTCTACGACTAGGTAAGCCTAAAATTTCTAGAAAATAAGACAAAAACAATAATAGAAACAGTAAAGAAGAAGCAATATTATAAAATTTAGCCGCTCGGCATTCACAAATTTTACTTTCACAAAACCCGGAACATCACAAAGTCACAAACTCTGAACTATTGTAGCTCTATAGAAAGGAATAAGGAAAATGTATCTATATATCTCATATATCTGTACTAGAATGGGAAGGGGACTCGTGAGATCCTGCGGACGCGGCAGAATCACCTCGCGGTCTCCTAAGCAGCTGCTAAGATACGCCTAGCCACTATACGGTGCACTGGTACCTGGATCTGCACATGGGAAAACATGCGCAGGAAAGTGTGTGAGTAGTCCACATTCGGTACTCAGTAAGTGCCAAGCCTCACCCCTGTCAAGTAGTGACGAGGTCAGGTTGAGGCTCTACTGAGTTTTAAAACAATTCAGTTATAAATTTAAACAGTGAAATATAGATAAGCAATTATAAACAGGATTAATGGAGACTGGAAGAATTAATAACAGAAAGAGAGCCCTCAGCTCAGCACAACATATATCTCAACAGTAAATATGCAACGCAGTACAAGGGAAAAGCTCCCGAATCTCAGTCTGTAGTCCCAATTTAAATATGCTATGCAGTACAGGGGGAAAGCTCCCGGATATCTGTCTGTAGTCCCAATTTAAATATGCAATGCAGTACAGAGGGAAAGCTCCCGGATCTCGGTCGATAGTCCCAATTTAAATATGCAATGCAGTATAGGGGGAAAGCTCCCGGATCTCGGTTCGTAGTCCCAATTTAAATATGCATTGCAGAAGTATGTCAGATACGGCTTAATTAAACATTCAGGAAAAACAATAGGCAAGAATAAAGTAAGACTACCTAAGCATGGTGCAACTAGTAGCAAATAAGAGGAAATCAAGTAAGGACAGGTAGGCACGCTTATTCTTAAGCTAACTACTCAGTTAAGACAGGAAACATTAATATAGGAATGAAAATGAGTGATTGCATGGAAGGAAAAATGGAATTTTAATAAAAATGACCCGTGTACGCACTCGTCACCTCACATACACGGCGTCCACGTAACAAAATCAGTATAAAATGCCTAAGGGGAAGTCCCTAACACAGATTTAGGAAAGCCACTTACCTTGACTGCGCTAATCAACTCAATACCACGCTCTTGCCACGTGTATCCAACTTCGGGTGGCCCAAATCTAGTCAATTTGATTTCATATTGTAAATATCATTTCAAGGAAACAAGATAGCTAATAAGTTCGAAGCTAATACGCGAAATTAGGAAATTCGCTCAAAAAGTCCCCCGGGCCCACGTCTCGGAATCAGGTAAAAATTATATTTCCGGACACCCATTCACTCATGAGTCTAATTATATAAAAATCTCTCAATCAGATGTCAAAAACCCACTCAAAACTCAATAATTCTGTCTATGAAGTTCATCCAATAGTGTTGCTCATGGTCCTCCTGGGACCGAGAATATACCAGAATGTCATCAATGAACACAACGACGAAAGTATCAAGATAAGGATGAAATACGCTGTGCATCAGGTGCATCAAGGTTGCTGGGGCATTGGTCAGCCCAAATGACATAATAAGGAACTCATAGTGGCCATATCTGGTCCTGAAAGCAGCCTTCGGGATATTCGGCTCCCGAATCTTCAATTGATGATAGCCCGAACGCATAACAATCTTGGAGAACACCCTAGCCCCCTGTAACTGGTCAAATAGATCATCAAAGCGAGGCAATGGGTACATGTTCTTCAGTGTCACCTTATTCAGCTGCCGGTTGTCAATACACATACGCATCGAGCCATCCTTTTTCTTCCCGAATAACACCGGAGCACCCCAACGTGATACACTCGGCCTGATGAATCCCTTATCAAGCAACTCCTGCAACTTCTCCTTCAACTCCTTCAACTCAGGAGGAGCCATGCGATAGGGAGGAACGCAAATGGGTTGAATGCCCGGCAACAAGTATATGCCGAAATCAATCGGGCGGCATACCCGGATGATTAGCTGGAAATACATCAGGATAGTCCCTGACAACTGGAACTGACTCAACTGTAGGGGTCTCAGCACTAACATCTCTCACATAAGCCAAATACGCATCACACCCCTTTTCAACCATCCGCTGAGCCTTAAGAAAAGAAATGATTCGGCGAGGAGTATACTCTAAGGAACCTCTCCACTCTAACCTTGGTAATCATGGCATAGCCAGCTTCACGGTCTTGGTGTGACAATAAAGAATAGCATAGTAGGGAGACAGCAAATCCATACCCAAAATAACATCAAAATCTACCATGTTGAGTAATAGTAAGCCAGCCCTGGTCTCAAAACCACTAATAACAATCAAGGACGACCGATATACGCAGTCCACAACAAGGGAATCTCCAACATGAGTAGAAACATCTACGGGGGAACTGAAAGAATCCCGAGATATTCCGAAATGTGAAGCAAAGTAAGAAGATACATATGATTACGTAGAACCTGGATCAAATAATACGGATGCATCCCTATGAAAGACGGGGACAATACATGTAATGACTGAATCTGAAGCAACAACCTTTGAGCGGGTTGGAAAAGCATAATATCTGGCCTGGCCTGGCTTCCCCCTCTAGGGCGACCTCGACCTCCCCGACCTCCACCTCGAGCTGTCTGAGAAGGAGGGGTAGTAGATGGGGCTGGAAGAATAGCTGGAGGACCCGGTGGAAGATGTGGAACCTGATAAGTCTGAGGCGGTGCACCCTTCCTCGCTCTGGGGCAATCTCTGATCACATGACGAGGGTCACCACACCCAAAACAACCCCTCAGAGGACGCGGCAGTTGCTGCTAACTCTGAACTGGCCTGCTGGACTGGCCAGTGATAGCAGCTCGAGCAGGAGGCACCTGAGATATTGGTGGTGCATGATAAGGCTCCTGAGGTCTAGGAGGAGCTGGAATACCGCTGGCTGCTGGAAGATCTGAATGAACGGGGCGACTCACAAAACCCCTACCATAGCGTGTTGCTGGTGCACGGGCTCCTGAAAAATGAACAGTCTCTCGAGACCTCTTGGCCTCTCTCTCCTCCCTGTCCCGGGCTAACATAGTCTCAATCCTCCGGGCAATACTCACGGCCTGCTGGTAAGTAATATCGGTCTCCAGCTCTCCGGCCATGCTGGTCCGAATACTGGGGTGGTGTCCATCAATAAAGCGTCGAACCCTCTCTTTGACAGTGACATACAAAGCTGGTGCATGGCGAGCCAAATCATGGTAATAGACTGCATACTCTGACACAGTCATTGTATCCTGGCGTAGCTGCTCAAACTCCGCACGCCAAGCATCCCTGAAGCTCTAAGGTACAAACTCAAGTAAGAACATCTCGGAGAACTGAGCCAAGTAAGTGAAGCTTCCTCTTCCGGACTACTAAGCTCAAAAGCACGCCACCACTGATAAGTTGCTCCTCTCAACTGGGAAGCAATGAAAGAAATGCCACTCGTCTCCACAATACCCATAGTGCGGAGAATGCGATGACACCCCTCAAGAAAACCCAGGGCATCATCTGAATCTAGTCCGCTGAACTCAGGTGGGTGGTATTTCTTGTACCTCTCAAGTCAGAGATGCTCTGCCTCAGGAACAACTATCCTAGTCTCAGGCTGAGCTGGAGCTGCTGGGGGTATAGGAATATACTCTGGAACCTTCCTAATATGGACCCTCTACTCAGGAGTATGGGTTGCGGGAGTCTATGTCCCTCCCCCGGCCTGGGATGTAGCTGGAGCTATCGGAAGTAGTCCCGCCTGAGACAAAGTACTGAAGGCACTCAAGAATTGAGCCAATGTCTCCTGGAGGGCTGGAGTAATAGTAGGGACCTCTTGTGCCTCTCCAACTGCGGCCGCTGGGGACTCCTATGCCTCTGCTCTAACCGGTGCTCGGGCTGAACCGCATGCTCGTCCTCTGCCCCTGCCCCGACCTCTGCCTCGAGTAGCTCTGACTGGGGGCTCGAGTGCCTGGTCATCAGTACGTTCGGTGCGGGTGTGACTCATCTGTAAGCAAGAATAGAATAGAGTTTAAGAATTTGATGACAGTAACTAGCACGATAAGGAATTCCAAAATATTTGATGGTTCTTAACAGTTACATAGCCTCTCGAAGATAGATACGGACGTCTCTGCACTGATCCGCGAGACTCTAATAAATCGGCTTGTGACTTGGGACTCCTATGAACCTAGACGCTTTGATACCAACTTGTCACGACCTGAATTACCCTCCGAACGGTCTCGTGACGGCACCTAGTCTATACGACTACGTAATCCAAAAATTTACCTAAAATAAGTCAACAAAAATAATAGAGACAGTAAAGAAGAAGCAATACTATAAAATTTAGCCGCTCGGCATTTACAGCTTTTACTTTCCCAAAACCTGGAACATCACAAAGTCACAAACTCTGAACTACTGTATATCTAGACAAAGGAATAAGGAAAATGTATCTATATATCCCTTATATTTGTACTAGAGTAGGAAGGGGACTCGTGAGATCCTGCGGACGCTGAAGAATTACATCGCGGTCTCCTAAGCAGCTGCTGAGATACGCCTAGCCACTGTAAGGTGCACTGGTACCTGGATCTGCACATGGGGAAAATATGCTCAGGAAAGGGCGTGAGTGCTCCATATTCGGTACTCAGTAAGTGCCAAGCCTAACCCCAGTCAAGTAGCGACGAGGTCAGGTTGAGGCTCTACTGATTTTTAAAACAAGTCAGTTATAATTTAAACAGTGAAATATAGATAAGCAATGATAAACAGGATTAATGGAAACTGGAAGAATTAATAACAGAAAGAGAGCCCTCGGCTCAGCACATCATATATTTCAACAGTAAATATGCAATGCAGTACAAGGGGAAAGCTCCCGGATCTCCGTCCGTAGTCCCAATTTAAATATGCAATGTAGTAGAGGGGGAAAGCTCCCGGATCTCGATCCGTAGTCATAATTTAAATATGTAATGCAGTACAGGGGGAAAGCTCCCGGATCTCGGTCTGTAGTCCTAATTTAAATATGCATTGCAGAAGTATGTTGGATATGGCATAATTAAACAGTTCAGGAAAAACAATAGGTAAGAATAAAGTAAGACTACCTAAGCATGGTGCAACTAGTAGAAAATAAGAGAAAATCAAGTAAGAACAGGTAGGCATGCTTATTCTTAAGCTAACTACTCAGTTAAGACATGAAAAAATAATATAGGAATGAAAATGAGTGATTGCATGGAAGGAAAAATGGAATTCTAGCAAAAATGACCCGTGTATACACTCGTCACCTCACGTGCACGGCGTCCACATAACAAAATCAGTATAACATGCCTAAGGGGAAGTCCCCAACACAGAGTTAGGCAAGCTACTTACCTTGACTGCGCTAATCAACTCAATACCACGCTCTTGCCACGAGTATCCAACTCCGGGTGGCCCAAATCTAGTCCATTCGATTGCATAGTTTAAATATCATTTCAAGGAAACAAGATAGCTAATAAGTTCGAAGCTAATACGCGAAATTAGGAAATTCGCCCAAAACAACCCCCGGGCCCACGTCTCGGAATCGGGTAAAAATTATATTTTCTGGACACCCATTCACTCACGAGTCTAATCATATAAAAATCTCTCAAATCGGATGTCAAAACCCACTCAAAACTCAATAATTCAGTCTATGAAGTTCATCCAAATTTTCCCAAATTTTCCACCCAAATTCAAATTTTAAAGACTAGATTTAAGTAAGTTTGGTAGAAGTCACTTACCCAAGTTACCTCGGTGCAAAAGCCTCCAAAAATCGCCTCTCCCGAGCTCTCAAATTCAAAAATGGTGAAAATAACATAAACCCTCGGACTTGGGTCTTTAAAAGACTGCCCAGGTATTTCTTCTATGCGATCGCGTACAATGAGTCGCGATCGTGGAAAGCATTCAGCCACGCGCCTAAAAACCTTCATCGCGATCCGATTGGGGCCATGCGACCGCGGACCTTCACGACCTAGAGCTACGCGATCGCGGTTGGGGCCACGCGACCGCGTAGAACAAATATTGAAACTCCCCCAGACCAAGAATACTCTATGCGAACGCGGTCCAGGTCATGCGATCGCGAAGATCAGGATTCCAACACACTGCGATCGCAGAGAACAAATCGCAGGACCTCTCACATTTACCTTACGTGATCGCAGAGAGAAAAATATTGTTGTAGAAAAACCAGAAAACCAGCTAAGCCTATTGGGCCAAAAATGCCCGTTTGAACACCTGAAACACACCCGAGGCCCCCGGGACCTCAACCAAAATTACCAACCAACTCTAATACCTCATTCAAACTTGGTCGAGCCTTAAAAACACTTCTCATAATATCAAAATCATCAAATATGCATAGATTCAAGCCTAAGAACTTATGAAGTTTCTAGAATTCACATTTGATGTCAAAACACGTCTAAACTCATCCGAATGACCTCAAATTTTGCACACGGGTCATAAATGACATTATAGACCTGCTGTCGCTTTTGGAATTCCATTCTGAGTCCGATATCAAAATTTCACCTATCGGCCGAAATCGCTGAAATCCTAACTTTCGCCAATTGAAGCCTAAATCTACAACCTACCTCGAAAACACATTCCGAACACGCTCCTAACCCCCGAATCACCCAACGGAGCTAACGGAGTCAACGGAATTCCATTCCGGATCCGTCTTCACATAGCTCTAGCTATGGCTTGATTTTAAAGGCTAAAATCCACATTTAAGGACTATATGTCCAAAATCACTCCGAATTTTACCACTCAATATTCTGAAAAGTTTCAATAACATAAATAGACATGGGAGAAGCAGTTATTAGGAGATCGGGGCGCTAACTCTCAAAACGACCGACCGGGTCGTTAAATCTCCCCCTTTCGTCCTCGAACGAGTATAGAAACATACCTGAAGCTATGAAAAGATGAGCATACTGACTTCGCATGTCCTTATCGGTCTCCCAAGTCGCCTCCTCGACCGGATGACCCTTCCACTGAACATTGACTGAGGCAATATTCTTCGACTTGAGCTTCCTGACCTACCTGTCTAAAATAGCCACAAGCTCCTCAACATATGATAGATCCTTGTCCAATTGGACTGAGCTGAAATCTAAAACATGAGTCGGATCACCGTGATACTTCCGGAGCATGGAAACATGGAATACCGGATGAAATCCTGCTAGGTTGGGAGGCAACGCCAACTCATAAGCAACATCACCAACCCGCTGCAACACCTCAAAAGTGCCGATGAACCTCGGACTCAGCTTACCCTTCTTCCCAAATCTCATGACGCCCTTCATAGGCGATACCCGAAGCAAGACCTGATCATCATCCATAAATGCCAATTCACGAACCTTCCGATCCGCATAACTCTTCTGCCTGGACTGAGTTGTGGGAAGTCTCTCCTGAATCACCTTCACCTTGTCCAGGGCATCCTGAACCAAGTCTGTACCCAATAATCGGGCCTTGCCCGACTCAAACCATCCCACTGGAGACCTGCACCGTCTACCATACAAAGCCCCATACGGCGCCATCTAAATGCTTGACTAGTAGTTGTTATTATAAGCAAACTCTGCAAGAGGCAAGTATCGATCCCATGACCCTCCAAAATCTATCACACATGCACGGAGCATATCCTCGAGAATCTGAATCGTGCGCTCGGACTGCCCGTCCGTTTGAGGGTGAAAAGTTGTACTCAACTCTACCCTGGTGCCTAACTCCTGCTGAACGACTCTCCATAACCGTGAAGTGAACTGTGTACCTCTGTCTGAAAAAATAGATACTGGGATGACGTGGAGGCGAACAATCTCTCCGATATAACTCAGTCCAACCTCTTAGATGAATATGTAGTCAATACTGGAATGAAATAAGCTGATTTGGTCAGCCGGTCCATAATCACCCAAATAGCATCATGCTTCCTCAAAGTCCGAGGAAGCCCAACCACAAAGTCCATGGTGATCCGCTCCCATTTCCACTCTGGAAGCTCAATCTACTGAAGTAACCCTCCCGGTCTCTGATGCTCACATTTGACTTGCTGACAGTTGAGACACTTGGCTACAAACTCCACTATATCCTTCTTCATCCTTCGCCACCAATAGTGTTGTCTCAGATCCTGGTACATCTTCGCGGTACTCGGATGGATAGAATACTGCGAACTATGGGCCTCCTCAAGAATCAACCCCCGAAGCCCATCCACATTTGGCACACGGATACAACCCTGCATCCTCATCATGCCATCGTCACTTATAGTTACGTCCCTGGTATCACCCCGCCGGACCCTGTCCTGAAGAACCAGAAGGTGGGGATCATCATATTGGCGCTCTCTGATGCGGTCATAAAGAGAAGACCGAGAAAACACACAAGCTAGCACCCGGCAAGGCTCAGAAAGATTCAATCTCACGAACTGAATGGCTAAGGACTAAACATCTAAGGCTAGAGTCCTCTCAGCTGCATGAAGATATGCCAAACTCCCCAAACTCTCCGCCCGGCGACTCAAGGCGTCGACAACCACATTGGCCTTTCCCAGATGGTATAGTATAGTGATGTCATAGTCCTTTAGCAACTCCAACCACCTACGTTGGTGCAAATTGAGATCCTTCTGCCTGAATGTGTGCTGCAAACTCCGGTGATCCGTGAATATCTCACAGGGAACACCATATAAATAATGATACCATATCTTTAGGGCATGAACAATCGCTGGCAACTCGAGATAATGAATAGGGTAGGGTAGTTTTTCTCTTGCACCTTCAATTGCCTGGACGCATAGGCAATCACCCTACCGTCCTGCATCAACACCGCTCCCAGGCCAATCCTCGAAGCATCACAATAGACTTTATAAGACCCTGAACCTGTGGATAATACTAACATTGGGGTTGTAGTCAGGGATGTCTTGAGCTTCTGAAAGCTCTCCCCGCACTCCCCAGTCCATATTAAAGGTGCACCCTTCTAGGTTAGTCTGCTCATGGGCGCTGAAATGGATGAAAATCCCTCCACAAAACGGCGATAATACCCAGCCAAACCGAGGAAACTGTGGATCTCAGTAGCCGAGTTCGGTCTAGGCCAACTCTGCACCGCCTCCACCTTCTTCGGATCTACCTTGATCACATCCGAAGACACCACATGGCCTAGGAATGCCACAGAATAAAGCCAAAATTCACACTTAGAAAACTTGGCATACAACTTCTTTTCCCTCAATATCTGAAGCACGGTCCTCAAGTGTTGCTCATGGTCCTCCTGGGACCGAGAAATACCAGAATTTCATCAATGAACACAGTGAAAAAAGTATCAAGATAAGGCTGAAATACGATGTGCATCAGGTGCATGAAGGTTTCTGGGCATTGGTCAGCCCAAATGAGATAACAAGAAACTCATATTGGCCATATCTGGTCCTCAAGGCAGTCTTCGAGATATTCGACTCCCAAATATTCAACTGATGATAGCCCAAATGCAGATCAATCTTGGAGACACCCTAGCACCCTGTAACTGTTCAAATAGATCATAAATGAGAGGAAATGGGTACATGTTCTTCACTGACACCTTATTCAACTGCCGGTAGTCAATACAAATATGCAAAGAGCCATCATTTTTCTTCACGAATAACACCGGAGCACCCCAAGGTGATACACTGGGCCTGATGAATCCCTTATTAATCAACTCATGCAACTGCTCCTTCAACTCCTTCAACTTAGGAGGATCCATGCGATAGGGAGGAATGGAAATGGACTGAGTGCCCGGCAACAAGTCAATGCCGAAATCAATGTCTCTAACAGGTGGCATACCCGGAAAATCAGCTGGAAATACATCAGGATAGTCCCTGACAACTGGAACTGACTCAAATGTAGGGGTCTCATCACTAACATCTCTCACATAAGCTAAATACGTATCACACCCCTTTCAACCATCCACCGAGCCCAAAGAAAAGAAATGACTCGGCGAGGAGTATACTCTAAGGAACTTCTCCACTGTAACCTCGGTAATCTTGGCATAGCCAGCGTCACAGTATTGGCCTGACAATCAAGAATAGCACAGTAGGGAGACAGCTAGTCCATACTCCATACCCAAAAATACATCGAAATCTATCATGCTGAGTAATAGTAAGTCAGCCCTGGTCTCAAAACCACTAATAACAATCAAGCACGACCGATATACGCGGTACACAACAAGGGAATCTCCAACATGAGTAGAAACATCTATGGGGTAACTCAAAGAATCCCGAGATATTCCCAAATGTGAAGCAAAGTAAGAAGATACATATGAGTACATAGAACCTGGATCAAATAATACGGATACATCCCTATGACAGAAAGGGACAATACCTGTGATGACTGAATCTAAAGCAACGACCTTTGAGCGGGTTGGAAGAGCATAATATCTGGCCTGGCCTCCCCCTCTAGGGCGACCTCGACCTCCACCTCGAGCTGTCTGAGAAGGTGGGGTAGTAGCTGGGGCTGGAAGAATAGCTGGAGGACCTGGTAGAAGACGTGGAACCTGATAAGTCTGAGGTGGTGCACCCCTCCTCGCTCTAGGGCAATCTCAGATCATATGACGAGGGTCACCACACCCAAAATAACCCCTCGGAGGACGTGGCGACTGCTGCTGACTCTGAACTGGCCTGCTGGACTGGCTAGTGATAGCAGCTTGAGCAGGAGGCACCTGAGATACTGGTGGTGCATAATAAGGCTCCTGAGGTCTAGGAGGAGCTGGAATACCACTGGCTGCCGGAAGATCTGAATGAACGGGGTGACTCACAAAATCCCTACCATAGCGTGCTGCTAGTGCACAGGCTCCTAAAAAATGACCAGTCTTTCGAGACCTCTTGGCCTCTCTCTCATCCCTGTCCCGGGCTAACATAGTCTCAATCTTCCGGGCAATACTCACGGCCTGCTGGTAAGTAATATCGGTCTCCAGCTCTTTGGTGATGCTGGTCCGAATACTGGGGTGGAGTCCCTCAATAAAGCGTCGAATCCTCTCTCTGACAGTGACAACCAAAGCTGGTGCATGGCGAGCCAAATCGCTGTAACAGACTGCATACCCTGACACAGTTATGGTACCCTGGCGTAGCTGCTCAAACTCCGCACGCCAAGCATCCCTGAAGCTCTAAAGGACAAACTCAAGTAAGAACATCTCGGAGAACTGAGCCCAAGTAAGTGAAGCTGCCTTGTTCGAACTACTAAGCTCAAAAGCACGCCACTACTGATAAGTTGCTCCCCTCAGCTGGAAAGCAGTGAAAGAAACCCCACTCGTCTCCACAATACCCATAGTGCGGAGAATGCGATGTCATCCCTCAAGAAAACCCAGGGAGTCATCTGAAGCTAGTCCGCTGAACTCAGTTGGGTGGTACTTCTTGTACCTCTCAAGTCGGAGCTGCTCTGCCTCAGGAACAGCTATCCTAGTCTAAGGCTGAGCTGGAGCTGCTGGGGCCATAGGAATATACTCTGGAACCTGCCTAATATGGACCCTCTGCTTAGGAGTACGGGCTCCGAGAGTCTATGTCCCTCCCCCGGCCTGGGATGTAGCTGGAGCTATCGGAAGTAGTCCCACCTGAGACAGAGTACTAAAGGCACTCAAGAACTAAGCCAATGTCTCCTAGAGGGCTGGAGTAATAGTAGGGACCTCTTTTGCCCCTCCAACTGCGGCCGCTAGGGACTCCTCTGCCTCTGCTCTAGCCGATTCTCGGGCTGCACTGCATGCTCGTCCTCTGCCCCTGCCCCGACCCCTGCCTCTGGTGGCTCTGACTGGGGGCTCGGGTGCCTGGTCATCAGTACGTTCGGTGCGGGTGCGAACCATCTGTAAGCAAGAATAGAATAGAGTTTAAGAATTTGATGAAAGTAACTAGCACGATAAGGAATTCCAAAGAATTTGATGGTTCTTAACAGTTACATAGCCTCTCGAAGATAGATACGGACGTCTCCGCACCAATCCGCGAGACATTAATAAACCGGCTTGTGACTTGTTACTCCTATGAACCTAGACTCTCTGATACCAACTAGTCACGACCCGAATTACCCTCTGAACGGTCTCGTGACGACACCTAGTCTCTACGACTAGGTAAGCCTAAAATTTGCGAAATATAAGACAAAAACAATAATAGAAACAGTAAAGAAGAAGCAATACTATAAAATTTAGCCGCTCGGCATTTACAGCTTTTACTTTCCCAAAACCCGGAACAACACAAAGTCACAAACTTTGAACTAGTGTAGCTCTAGACAAAGGAATAAGGAAAATGTATCTATATATCCGCTATATCTGTACTAGAGTAGGAAGGGGACTCGTGAGATCCTGCGGACGTGGCAGAATTACCTCGCGGTCTTCTAAGCAGCTGCTAAGATACGCCTAGCCATTGTACGGTGCACTGGTACCTGGATCTGCACATGGGGAAAGCATGCGCAGGAAAGGGTGTGAGTAGTCCACATTCGATACTCAGTAAGTTCCAAGCCTAACACCAGTCAAGTAGTGACGAGGTCAGGTTAAGGCTCTACTGAGTTTTAAAACAATTCAGTTATAAATTTAAACAGTGAATATAGATTAGCAATGATAAACATGATTAATGAAAACTAGAAGAATTAATAACAGAAAGAGAGCCCTCGGCTCAGCACAACATATATCTCAACAGTAAATATGCAATGCAGTACAAAGGGAAATCTCCCGTATCTCCGTAGTCCCAATTTAAATATGTTATGCAGTACAGGGGGAAAGCTCCCGGATCTCGGTCTGTAGTCCCAATTTAAATATGCAATGCAGTACAAGGGGAAAGCTCCCTCATCTCATTTCGTAGTCCCAATTTAAATATGCATTGCAGAAGTATGTTGGATATGGCATAATTAAACAGTTCAGGAAAAACAATAGGTAAGAATAAAGTAAGACTACCTAAGCATGGTGAAACTAGTAGCAAATAAGAGAAAATCAAGTAAGAACAGGTAGTCATGCTTATTCTTAAGCTAACTACTCAGTTAAGACAGGAAACAATAATATAGGAATGAAAATGAGTGATTGCATGGAAGGAAAAATGGAATTCTAGCAAAAATGGCTCGTGTATGCACTTGTCACCTCACGTACACGGCGTCCACGTAACAAAATCAGTATAACATGCCTAAGGAGAAGTCCCCAACACAGAGTTAGGCAATCCACTTACCTTGACTGCGCTAATCAACTCAATACCACGCTCTTGCCACGAGTATCCAACTCCGGGTGGCCTAAATCTAGTCAATTCGATTGCATAGTGTAAATATCATTTCAAGGAAACAAGATAGCTAATAAGTTCGAAGCTAATACGCGAAATTAGGACAACCCAGGTATTTCTTCTATACGATCGCGATAAGCATTCAACCACGCGCCTAAAAACCTTCATTGCGATCGTGATTGCATGATTGCGATCGCGATTTTGTGACTGCGATCGCGGACCTTCACGACCCAGAGCTACGCGATCGCGGTTGGGGCCACGCGACCGTGTAGAACAAATATTGAAACTCCCCCAGACCACGAATACTCTATGCGAACGCGGTCCAGGTCATGCGATCGCGAAGACTAAGATTCCAACACACTGTGATCGCGGACCTCTTCTTGTGATCGCAGAGAACAAATCACAGGACCTCTCATATTTACCTTTAGCGATCGCGGGTGAACCCTTGCGATCGTAGAGAGCAAAATATTATTGTAGAAAAACCAGAAAACCAGCTAAGGCTATTAGGCCAAAAATGCCCGTTTGAACACCCGAAACACACCCGAGGCCCCGGGGACCTAAACCAAAATTACCAACCAACCCTAATACCTCATTCAAACTTGGTAGAGCCTTAAAAACACATCTCATAACATCAAAATCATCAAATATGCATAAATTCAAGCCTAAGAATTTATGAAGTTTCTAGAATTCACATTTGATGCCTAAACTCATCCGAATGACCTCAAATTTTGCACACAGGTCATAAATGACATTACAGACTTGTTGTCGCTTTCGGAATTCCATTCCGAGTCCGATATCAAAATTTCACCAATCACCCGAAATCGCCGAAATCCTAACTTTCACCAATTCAAGCCTAAATCTACAACCTACCTCGAAAACACATTCCGAACATTATCCTAACCCTGGAATCACCCAACGGAGCTAACAGAGTCGACAGAATTCCATTCCGGATCCATCTTCACATATATCTAGCTACGACCTGATTTCAAAGGCTAAAATTCACATTTAAGGACTATATGTCCAAAATCACTCTGAATCTTACCACTCAATATTCCGACAAGTTTCAATAACATAAATAGATATGGGAGAAGCAGTTATTAGGGGATCGGACTCTAACTCTCAAAACGACCGACCGGGTCATTACAGTATCCCTTTTGTTGGGCATGCGCAACCTGGGGAACCTGATATATGGATCCAAAAGAATCAAGCCTGGGGAAGGTCCTTCTGGGACCAAGTAGATTAGGTTTATCTGCATTTTCAAATGTAATAAGGCCAAGTGCCATTAGTGAATTATCTTATTTAGAGTCATTTTATTTTCATCTACTTTTACATTAATGATATGAAGCAATTATTGGCACTGAAATTCTCCAAATCAACTTGTCGCTAGGCCTACCTCAGGCACAACGAGGCTCTCAAATTAGGACGCAAATTTACATTCCCGCACTATGTGTTTAAATACTGCAAGTACCCTTTTCAGAACTCTTACTAGCTTGGCTACCTTTTGTTTTCTTTCTTTTTGATTATTCCCATTCTCCAAGGTTGGTTCACGCATACTGGCATCATCAGCTTATCAAACCAGATCCAGAGGCCCTACACCTTCTCCCCCTCTAAGTATATCGAAAGGCAATGGACTGTTAGACCATCAAGGGCCCGACGAGTCCCGGGGTAGCAAGGCTGAATAACATTATTTACTCTTTCTGAAAAAAATGATTTCCACTTTTGCATTGTTTGTTTTAAATAATATTTTTAATGTTCCAAAAACTTTATTTGAGTTATTGAAAATCATTTTGTTTGACGCTTTAGAATGGCTTGATGTTTTATTATTACTATTTTTCTTTCATATCTTTATCCCTACAGCATTACTATTTCCTACTCGATGAACCGACAACTGTGACATATAATGAGACAACGCAACAAAAGGATAGTGATTCAGAAGAAGAGGATGTAATACCTGAGGAGATTGTCAGAGAAGTAGAGGATATTGAGACCAAGTCCAAGCCCAACCTGAACGAAACCGAGATAGTCAACTTGGGAGATTCTGAAACCGTCAAGGAAACCCGTATAAGCATCCATTTATCCCTGTTAGAGAAAGAGGAATACACTCGGTTCCTGAAAGAATATGAGGATATATTTGCATGGTCATACGATGATATGACCGGATTGAGCACATCCATAGTGTCCCACAAGTTGCCTACAAATCCAATGTGCCCACCGGTAAAGCAGAAAATCAGGAAATTCAATCAAGATATGAGCCTGAAAATCAAGGAGGAAGTTACTAAGAAAATCAAAGCCAAGGTCCTCAGGGTAGTTGAATATCCAACTTGGTTGGCCAACATTGTGCCTATTCCGAAAAAGGATGGGAAAGTCAGAGTTTGTGTTGATTATCGGGATCTCAACAAAGCAAGCCCAAAGGCCGATTTCCCACTGCCTCAAACGGGCACCGGTTCATTTTAGTGTGGCTATCGACTACTTCACTAAATAGGTTAAAGTTGCATCTTACAAAGCTGTGACCAAGAAGGTCGCTGCGAATTTTGTTCGCGGCCGAATTGTTTGTCGATTTGGGGTTCCATAGTCCATCATCACTAATGATGCCGCCAATATCAACAGTGATTTGATGAAAGCCATGTGTGAAACTTTCAAAATCAAACACAAGAATTCCACATCATACATGCCTCAAATGAATTGAGTCATGGAAGCTGCCAACAAAACATCAAGAAAATACTAAGGAAAATGGTAGAAAATCACAAACAATGGCACGAAAAACTACCATTCGCCTTACTGGGATACCGTACCACAATCCGCACATCAACCGGGGCAACTCCCTATCTACTAGTTTATAGTACTGAAGTTTTCATTCCCGCCGAAGTGGAAATTCCTTCCATGAGAATCATACAAGAAGCCGAACTCAGCGATGCAGAATGGATAAGGAGTCGTTATGAGCAACTAGCACTCATAGACAGAAAAATGATGAATGCAGTATGTCACGATTAACTTTATTAGAATAGAATGTCCAGAGCCTTCAACAAAAGGGTCAAGCCAAGACAGTTCATGCCGGGGTAGCTGGTACTAAAAAAGATCTTTCCACATCAAGATGAAGCCAAAGGAAAATTATCTCCTAACTGGCAAGGTCCTTACATGGTTCACAGAGTACTGACAGGAGGAGCACTCATACTCGCATAGATGGACGGGAAAATTTGGCCAAAGCCAATCAACTCAGATGCAGTCAAAAGATACTATATTTAAACCATTTATGCTTCTTCATATGATGTAAATTGAACTACGCTCGACCTGATTCCCATTTAAGAGGGGATACGTAGGCAGCCCTGTGGGTTCGGTCACAATTCAATAAAATTTCTATTTCCCCACAATCAGAAACTGGGGCAGAATTTTGAGGAGGACCCTCAAAATTCCGAAGCAAGTTCAGCCAACCGCAGCGTATGGAGCAGTCAGAAAGGTCAACTAGTTAATTGGGGCAGAATTTTGAGGAGGACCCTCAAAATTCTATGGCAGAAGAAGTCGCAATGTCTCTGATTGTGTCACAGTTACTGGTTCATCTAACTAATTTCTAAACTATATTTTACTATTCTTTTGAAAATTACGCACGTATGTTTTTGAAAAAGAAACTTTGCTCTAGAAAATGCTACCCTAATAGCTTGAACATGATCTTCAGACAGAGCAGAGCAGATCGAGCAAGCAAAGGCACGGATCAACCTCCCCCGCAAAACTCACAAATTGTTTTTCTTTGAATGCAGGACTATATCATCATGATAAACACCGTCGCAATGACACAATCACTATGCACGAAACACATTGTCAGCTAAGAATACTTTGCTCTTACTCTTCTCTTTGCATACTAAGCATTGTCCCGAACTTTGCATAAGGCTAAGCATTGACTTCTCTTTGCATGGGATTAAGCCTTGTCTTGAATCTTGCATAAGGCTAAGCATTGCCTTCTCCTTGCACAAGGCTAAGCCTTGCCTCTCTATTTACATAAGGCTAAGCACTGCCTTCTCTTTGCATGGGACTAAGCCTTGTCCCAAATCTTGATAAGGTTAAGCATTGCCTTCTCCTTGCACGAGGGCACTGCCTTCTCTTTTCATGGGACTAAGTCATGTCCTAAATCTTGCATAAGGCTAAGCATTGACTTCTCCTTGCACGAGGTTAAGCCCTGCCTTTTTATTCGCATAAGGCTAAGCACGGCCTTCTCTTTGCATGGGACTAAACCTTGTCCCGAATCCTACATGAGGCTAAGCCCTGCCTCTTATTTGCATAAGGCTAAGCACTTCCTTCTCTTTGTGTGGGACTAAGCACTATCCCAAATCTCGCACGAGACTAAGCATTATATCTCTTGCATTGTTCTCTTCTCTCGGGCTAAGCTCTGCCCTCAACTTCACACAAGACTAAGCTCTATTTTGCTGCCTCAATCATCATGTCTCTGCAATTCATGGGATGAAATATCGCCAGATTGTCCGAAGGCATCATAGTCTGAAGGCATCATCCTCATAGACGGAAGACGCCATGCCATGACCAGAGGATCTCTCAAACTTGCACATCATAATTCAAAGGCGTCATGGTTCGGAGAAACCATTTTCATGGCCCGAGAACATCATTTCATGGCCTGCGAATACCTTACCGCACAACTCATGGCCCGGGACGTCATAGTCTAAGGACGTCATCCTCAACCGTCCAAAGACAACTTCATGGTCTGAAGGGAATTTGCATCATGTCTAAATTTACGCAAAGTTATATGCATATGCTTGCAGTACATCTTTTGATTTGCAGGTGACCCAGTGAGTAACTGTTATCTCAACAGGAGTGATCCCGCTCCAATTCCTTCATACTATTTCAAACCTGACCACTCACCATAATTGTTTCATCTATTCAAACCTTGATTCCGCCCTTGCAACAATTCCATCGGTTTATTCCGCTGGTGGATCCAGAACTATACACGACCTGATTCCTGTAAAATCAGAGATATGTAGGCAGCTCGGGGATCGGAGTGCGGCATATATCTCTCAGATCATTCCATTCGGTCAAAGTTGGCCATCATATCTTTACCCGACAACTCTTTCATCCTTCCCGGGTAAAGAGGGGCAGCTGTTGATACTCATTTTTTCCTATATTATTTTCAAAATGCATATATATTTTCAAAATAATGCATAACCATCAATTAGTATTTTTTTAAAAATTTCTATAATTTTAAAGGATTTTTAATTGATTTATCCCAACATTTATCTAAATAATTACTAATTGCATAACAACTGTCCTTTTAATAATTTTATTACTTAATTTTATCATTTTATATTTTATATTAAGCTTTAATTATTCTATGCATAATTATATTTACATCTTTAGGTTATAATTGCAATGACTTTGCAATAATAACCCATGTGTGCATAATTGCTTTATTTTACACGAAAATGACTTTTTATATTTTTGTAATATTAAATAACTATTTTAAATCATTTTCATACACAAATAGTATTTTTTATCAGTTAATAACTATTTATAAATTATTTTTATTAAATTAAATAGGTATATAAAAGATAGCTCCTTTTTAATTTAAATTCGGACTCTATCCCAACAACCACCCCAGCCCAATTATTCTAACCCTGATCCAATAACTCATTGTTCATACCCGCCCCAACCTATAATCATGACCGTTGATCTCAGGAGATCAACGGTCGAAGATACTCTTTCCTTTTTTAATTAGACTAACCTCCTAAACCCTACCCCATTTTTCGAACCCGCCGTCCTTGAAACCCCTTCTCTTCTCTCTTCTCTATTCTCTCTCAACCCCCCCCCCCTTCTAACCCTAGCCCGCCGTCACTGATATCCCCTTGATTCATGGGGTTTCTCTTCAATTTCAGGTCTTATCCGACCTCACATCTCTACTGGTGTTGTAGTCTTTATGTTACTTGATGGAATCTCAAGGGATTCAAACTAGATTTGGTTCAAAATCCCTCATCTTCTCGACTAATCCGTCTATGTTCACTCCTATATCTGTGAGTACTGATATCTTTGTATTTTTACGGCTTCAAATCTCTGGTTCAAACCAGATTTTTAATTCACATATGTTTATTTTCGCAAACCTATTTCTGGCTAAATCAGTTCAGATCTCTTTAGATCTGAAGCGGTTTGAGTTTGTTTGGTATTTTTCCTTTAAGATTCTTCTGTTTTTACTATTATTGTCAACCGATTTCATTTTTGCCTAAAGCTAGGGTTTTGATTTCTAATAGGTTTTCTGCAAAAATGTTTAAACGTTTAGACGTTTTAACTCTAGTTTTCTTCTCTACTGTTTCGATTGATTTTTACTTGAGTTTCGTCTCTATATTTTTTATATGCTTAGGGTTTTCAATTACTCGACTGATTGTTATAATGTTTTGACCGTTTGCCTTAGCTCTATCAATTAAAGTGTTAATTGATTTTAATTCTTAAATCATGGTTTGAAATTGTGTTTTCCTTTAATAACGATATTTCCTTATCATACTTTTACTTATTCTTTCCTTATGTGTGATTAGTAATTGGTGCTACTTTTCTTAATTCTATTACTGGCCTGATTTTTGCTCTTTGATTATTGGGGCTGATTTATATTTGATGGCCAGACTTACTGCTTACCTTATTTAATCTTATTCTTGTATGCTGATTTGTTTCGTATAAGATTCTCCTTAATGTAACTGATATTTACGTGATTCTGTCCTATTAATTGATTTGTGTTAACCCTAATTGACTGATTAACTGATCTTTGCACCTTATTTGTGTGTCATTGATTTTTCTACCTTATTTAGTTTTACTCTACTATATGCTATAAAAGCCTTTCATTGTTCTGATTTCAAAGAAGGTTGACACACTTACACTTACACTTAGACACACCTACCTACACACTAAGAGACTTACACTGAGACTAACCTACCTACACACTAAGAGACTTACACTAAGACTATTACACTCGCACACACACTTTTACAACCTGTTCACTTTACAACTTGAAAACTCTCAAGCTTCCTGTTTTTCTAAAAGAACTTAAGTTCTCTCTTTGTGATGCTGTTATAATTTCTGCACTTTTTAGCCGGTTGGAAGCCAAGGCTAAACTCCCTGGATCTAAATTACCATTACATCCCCTGTTTACTTTCTTCTTAACTGGTATGTTTTAACTCATGTTATCCTATTTTGTTCTATGTGCTTATGTGGTTAGTTTATTTCAAAATCTCAGCATGTTTATGTTTTCCATATGACTATGTGATTCTACTTAGTGATACTGTTAAAGCTAAGTTATCCTATTCTACTATGTGATTCTCAATTGGTATGTTTTAACTCCTGTTATCCTATCTCTCTTCCATGTGATTATCTGGTTAGTTTGAAACCTCAACATGATTCTGTTGCTATATGCCCATATGATTTCATCTAGTGACAATGCTAATTAGGTTATCTCCAGTAATATGAAATCCTGTATAATCAGTTGTATGTTCCTTGTTTTGTAAACATGTTATATGGTGCCAATTCTGTCTGTTAGTTCAAGTATCCTTGCTCTTTTGTTATTGCTTTAAATACTGGTACAATATCTATGTCTGAACCAATAACAGTCTGTTTGAACCATATGATAAATATGGATTCTGTTTGTTCTAGGTGGAGTTTTGTTTGCAGTCCTCTAAATTGAATTTGTTTGCTCCTAAAAATCAAACTGTTTTCTAAAACTATTCCCCTCAAACTTCTACTCTTAGTTATTTAGGGTCCTACCACCCCAATGTGAGCATTGCCTAGGGTCCTTGAGACTCCTCTGAACTCTGACACATTGGGGCTGGTCTTCCAATCTTGTATGAACTATTTTTCTAAGTAAGGTTCTGGTGTGAGCATTGCCCGGGGTCCCTGAGACCCTTGGGAACTTTGACACACCAGAAGCCTAATTTTGTGTATCATGGATGGACCACCATTATGCTTTAGATCTACTTTGCTTGAAGGCTTGGTTCCCAGGTTTATATTGGGCCTATGAAGGCTCCCTATAGTGTAATGAATTTTATAATTTATTCATTATTGGGCTGTAATATTGTAATAATCGTTGTAATAAACAGATCTGGGGTTATTAGTAAAATTTGGGGGGGGGGGGTTATATATCTTTGTTCAAAGCTCGGGTAGAAATCCTTCCTATAAGTTTACTGTGTTGATTGTGTGACTGTTACTAATCATTTAGAAATTCTGCCTATATGATATTTTCTTGACTGTTTGTGATCATGCATATTAGAGACACTGCCTATAGGTCTTTTGGTAATTTTGCATTAGAATCCATGTTCTTAGGATCTACACATATTTCCAATCTTAACGTGCATTAGTGATCATGCGTATAGGATCTTATTTGTGTAAATTAATAAACTTTCCTGGCAACTTGTTTAAAATCTGCCCACATATGATTAATAGATATCATGCTTATAGGAGACAAAAAAACCAGTTTTCTCCAATTTAGATACCATGCATATAGAAACAAAAGGAATCAGTTTCAAAACCTATAAATTATTTCTATATGATTTAAACTAATAGATATCATGCCTATAGGGCAAATCAGTTTGTAAGCTTATAAATCATGCTTGAAATCAGTAACTCGCTTAGAAACCATGTTATAGGCCTATAATTAACAAGTGTAGATACCATGCCAATAAAATTCTGTTAATTTGTTTATCGCTTAGGCAAACATGTAAGGCTATTAAGAATTCTGGGCCTAACAATTGTGACATCTTGATGCCTGAAATGTGCCCAGATTAAGAAATTAATCAAATCAGTAGGCAAGCTAGTAGGTCTCAATGCTCGTTTTAAATTGCCTTCTTACATTCTGTTTATGCTCATCTAGATATCCTACCCATAGGATCCTTAATCAATAAAGTTGTCTGATTTAATTGCGTGCATTTGTGGTCTACTTATGGAGGTTAATATGAGTCCTTATTTGCGCCCTTATATGATAGTCATATCTGAATTTTGTTTGTCGCCTAGATTTTCCTCATTTTAAGCAACATATGTCAGTCTAGAACCACCATAAATAGAGGTCCTACATACCTCCAGGACCATAGGTAAGGGACAGGTAGTGCACACATAAGGAACGAGTTAGAAGCTACTATAACGCTTAGGTAATAACTGGAAGATAGTAATTGAGTAGTAAAGGAGATGATGACCCGTGCTATAATACTATGAGTAACACCCCAACTTGAGTAAAGTTACCAAGTATTGCATGGAAATGATCCTATAGGCTAAAAAACCTAGGACCCATTTAATTCTTGTTTTTTAAAGTAATGTATCTTTGTCTAAATTGCTTTATTTGCCTTTAAGACTAATTCACTTAATTAAGTTCGCCCGGGACCACCGTTGTGGACCTCGAGGGGTGCCTAACACCTTCCCCTTAAGGTAATTTCAAGCCCTTACCCGATATCTGGTAATGCAAACTAGTTTCATGAGTCAATTACTCTAGGTGTCCTAACGCACCTTAATCCACTAGGTGGAGACTCTTCAAATATCATACCCCATCCCAAAAGGAAGAGAGTTGTCTCAGAAATGTCGAAACCCGATTTCGCGAGGAAAAAGAGGGTGTGACACCAAACAACTAACTTAAGCTAACAGTCCCAATCAGCTAACTTAAGCTAACAATCCCAACCAATTGATACACAACTAACTGATGCAACTAACAACTGCTAACAGTGTCAAATAACTGATACAACTAACTGAAATAACAGTCCCAAACAGGTGATACCAACTAACAGAAACAACCTAGTGAAACATAAACTACCAGAAGCTAACAGAAGTAAGCAACCTATAACAGAAGTTATACCAACTAACAGAAACAACCTAGAGATAACATAAGTAAACTAACATAAGTAAAATAACAAAGAGATAACAGAAGCTATGGAAAGAAAGTACCTCTAAAGTGCTTTGACGTTTATTTAGACATCTTTTTCTATTATGAGATGTGGACTTACAAATCGAGTAACTCATTGATATTCCTCTCTTTGTAAGATTTCCACTACTTTTTATCTCCCCAATCTTCTTTTTTATTTTTTTTGCGGGCCTTCCAGGCATTGTTCTAATAGGAGGTGGTTCAACCTTTGCATTTGTTGACTCGGGCCACATCTCCATGCATGGTACTGGCTGTATGAGCTGAGAATAGGCTTTTAGGTTCTTGTAACACTCAGAAATAAAGTCAAGTGGATTAAGTCTTTTGTGATAAATTTCTACTACACCATGTGCACAAGGTATCCCTTTCAGTTGCCAAGCTCTGCAGCTACTCACTCCCTCAGTCAACTTGACAATGTGTTTAATCCTTGTAACCCTCTTAACTTCATACCCAAAATCACCATTCCAGTGTATTGTGCACTTTATTGACTTCTCCACATTTGTAACCAATATCATCATTGCCATTAGAGATATGCCTTCATTCCAAGTATCTGCAAATGCCCTTACTCTAGTGAACCTAATCTTAACCTTTGTTCTAATTTCTTCAAGCGTGATAATGATTGTCTTGTTCCTAAGACACAAAACCCAAGCATTGAAGATTTCAGCCATATTATTATCCACACTGTCACACTTGGAAGAAGTTTTGAACATTTCTTTGCTCCATTTCTCATGATTGTAGTTTACCAAGTCTTTACAAATCTTGTGACCTAGTTGACTTAGCTTGTCCATGTTTGCTTTAAGTTCAGCTTCATAAGTTGACCTTGCACAACTCCAAACTGCATTTCTTCTCTCAATACCCTTCCATCTCTACTGCCAGTTACATAGAATATGTCTTGCATACATTCTATGTTCACATTCAGGAAGATATTCTTGAACTGTTGAATACAAACCCTGCAAGATAATAGAAACAAACAAATAAGAGACTGTTAGTTTAAAAATAAAGAGATTACAAAATAATAGAATAAGCAAATAAGATAGTACCTTTTGCATATCACTAATGATTATCAATCATGCTCCTTTATCATTGATATCCATATCAGACTTCAATATCCTTATATACCAACTCCATGTGTCTTTACTTTCAGTCTCAACTACAACCCATGTTATTGGAAACATTTGATTGTTCCCATCATTTGCAATAGCAATAAGCAGTTGTCCCTTAAATATTCCCTTCAAGAAATAATCATCTAACCCAATACATTTTCTGCATCCTTCAATAAATCACCTTTTCATTGTTGCAAAGTAAATGTAGAAAGAAAAACAATTTTTTCCATCTTTAGAATCTGTCACTTTTACCACACATGTGCTCCCTGGATTTGATTGAAGGAGCACATCTTTACAATCATAAATCCTTCCAAACTCCTTCACATTATCACCCATCATCCTCCCTTGCCAAATCTTGCATCTCCCAACCCTTTATACAGGGCTGTAAAATTATCCTACTTCTATAGTACTTGGCTAGATACTTGGTATTGCACATTGAATTTGTGTTGGTCTTGTTGCAGTTATGCCTAGGATCATAAGTTCTAATAATAAAATCAACGAACTTGGACTCTCTGCTTGCAAACAATAACCAATGACATCCAGTAGTTTTGCATTTTTACTTTAACTCTGTTTTTATCATTTGTAATCTTCTCTAGCTCACAACCTCTTTCTATTGCATATTTGGTGACAATTTCCCTAAACTTATATACATTTCAAAGACCGTGTTAAGTTGCCAAACCACCTTTTTCCATTTTGGATCATACATTACGCTCTTGTTCTCCTTCCTTGCTTTCATGTTACCATTTCTGTTTCCCGATTCATTACCACTCCCACTGTCACTCTCAAAACTATCAGCATCTGAACTGTCTAAAAAGGCTCATCACCAACTACCTTACCATAAATATTTTTCTTTCCTTTATCAATGTCTTCAAAACCTGGATCTATCCCAATTGGTCCAAGAAAACACTCAGCAACAATTTTCTTTCTTGGTGTTCTTTTTTTCTTCTTATAAGCCTTCAAATCTATTTTAACTATGTTCAACTCTTCATGCACATTACTACCATAATCAGCCTCATGCTTTTCATCATCAGAACTGCTAGATTTATCACTATCTTCAGCATTACCTATGTCATCTTCCTCTAAGTCTTCATCTTCTATGTCAGAATCATCCTCATCTACTAAGGAGTTTCTAGGAAGTTTTTCTACAACATCTGACTGTTTACGGGGGTTCTATTTGACCACTACAATCAATATTTTCAATTTGTGAACCTAAAGGTGCATTGAAACCTTCAACAACCCTGCTGGAAAATTCTTCAACAACCACAGTAGTCACATTGCTTTTCTGGACCACATTATCCCCTTATGGCATACATAAATGTCTATTGTATCCTTATTACTTAACAAATCAGCAAGTACCAACAAATTCCTATCTTTTTTCATTCTACCAAATTGCCACCCTTAGAAGATACAATATACATTTTTCCTACATTGGTAAACTCAAAATCCTTAGCATAATCAACAATTTCTGGAATAGACAGTTTGTCCGTATCCACATTAAATGCATATTCAATGTTCCCCCAACATAAACTGGCCCTACCTTACTCACAAGCATACCACCAATATGAAATCTCAAATTCAGATATTTGTCTGCCATTATCCTAAAATAACAATAAAAAAAGATAACAAAGAATAAGGCAAAAAAACAAAACAACATTTGGAAACTAACATAAAAAGACCCGAAATCTAAAACTAACAATAAACAGCATGCATGCAACTATATATTCAACAAACCAACATCAACAAGCAGAAAGATGTAAGAAATCATAAAAAAAGACCCAAATTTTTCTGTTACAAACTAAATCACAACACCAACATACCCAAAATTTTGCAACAAAAATAATAGGGAATAAAGAAAAGTACATGTATTGAAGCTATCTTCTTTAACATTCTTCAAAATCTTCAAACAATCTTCGGAATCTTGAGAATCTTCAGTGCCTAAACCTTAATTATTTTACACTGATTCACTAGCAAAACCCTATATTTATTCTTGATTTGGAATAACAACAATAGACTAGAAAATCGATGGTAGGAATCCTGATTTAATGGAGAGAATATCATCAATATTTAAGAGAAAGTGTCTCTCATCGAAGATGAGAGTGTTTATGATGAGAAGCGTATAGAGGTTCTGAGAGAAGAATAATGACCGACTCTAATAAATCCACTCTTTTACCTTTTACCTTTAGGGTATTAAATATCCATGTGGATTAAATGGGGTATTAAATATACACGTGGATTGCCACATGACAGGTCTTAAAAAATATTTAAAGCGTGTATCCTACGCACTAGTAAGAATGAGACGGGAGATTTTATTATGAAGGAAGCTATAGTTCAAGGGGTTATGAGGGACACTCGATAATTTAGGCAGGAAACTGACAAAGAAATAGTTTAGGGGGATTTGAGGATATTATTTGATTTGAATTTTGAAATATTTGTCAAATCAGTTCTCCAAACTTCAAAGTCTTTATAGGTGAAGTAAAGTAGAAATAATAAACCAAATTTTTATAGCAACCACTAATTTGAATATATCAATGAAAATGCTTTTACATGTTTCCTTTAATATCCCAAATAATTTAATTGTTTACTACGGTCAGAAAATAAAGTAAAAAGGATTAGTTTGACAGGTCGGTTTAAAATCTGAACCGGTCCTAAAACCCCATGTTACGGTTTCAACGAGCGATATAAATTTGCAAATGAAGACAGCATTCACCAGTTGAGTTCCATAAGCAGCCTCGGATTTGTTCAGCTTCTTGTTACCGCAAGCAGAAACCCTAAGTGTCCTTTACTCAATTCACTGCCATGGGTATGAACTTTATTTCACTGCGAATTTCTATATTAGGTGCCAGATCTTCATTTACTCTGTCGTAAATGCAACCTAGGGTTTATTGTTGCATCTAATTTTCACTGGATTTTTACTTTTCGATTCGAAGCTGTTTATTTTATGTGAAAATCGAAAATCCGTCCGTTACTTTAGGAGAACTCAATGATTATATAGTAGTAATACTCAGTAATTTTCAGATTGATTAATGAATTTTATGCTTTTTGGTTGTTTGATGTGATAGATAATATTGAAGAGGACATCAAGGCACTGCAGCTTGATTCATCCGGTATAACAAATTATAGCAACTTTATGATTTATTAAGTAGCCATAGATTGTTCATCCGCTTTTCATCAGAGCTGACCAGTAATGGCTTATAAGTCTTTACTGCGAGGAAGCATGGGTTTGAATTGTCTAATATGTGATTGAATGTTAGCAGAAGATAGCGTGATGGTTAATGTGGAAGACAGAAAACCCGAGGAAGCTATAAAACCTGAAACTAATGGAGGTTTGTAGCAAGTTCACTAATGCTCTTGCCCTTTGCTTGTTCTTGAGTTACTATTTGCTTGTATATTTGGATGTGTGTCCTCATTGCTTTGGTTCTGATGCTAGAATATTATAGCTAAGCCTATGATTTAAATTGATCCCTCCCTCTACAAGGTAATTATTACACACATTATTGAAACTTCTTGTGGTTTAATATAAAGGCTTATTGTTGTGTATATTGAGATGATTTCTTGCCTCTTTGGGCCGTGAGGTGCGTGTTAGACTTTTTTCTGGATTAGGGGGATGGGGGATAAGCTAACTTCCATGTAAGCTCAACCCAGAGCATTGAAATATTTTGAAAAAATGTTTTGTTGGTCATATATTTAGATGCGATCATGTAGTGACATTTTTTTTATACTAACTTTTTGTTTCTTTTGGGGAAAAGGGGTGTGTGTGTGTGTGTGTGTGTGTGTGTTATGTACGAGTGACAATGTGAGAGTCCTTCAGATCAATCTTTTCAATAGGCTTCATCAGAGTCCATGCTTTTAGCGTTGGATGGTAATGCACACAAGAAAATATTCACAAGAGTTCCAAATTCAAGATTTTCGTGATCACTTATTATCTTTTCAACAATCAACAAGTTTTCAAGAACTTGTAAACATTGCTTAAGGCATAATTTGTGTTTTCAACACTTAACAAAATTTTCTCCCAAAACAAGAGAAAAGGTTCTCTCTTTTTTTTCTTCTTGGTTTTAAGTTAGCAAAGGTTGTTATACTCAATTGTTATTTTTGGCTGATAATCTTTCTGAAATCTCTATTTGGTATGTTATATGTTTGTTTTATATATATATATATATATATATATATTATATTGGCTGATAGATTTACTTTTTTCCCCTGCTTTCATATCCTCCATTTAATATTGGGAACTTTATGGATGACTTTTTGAAATGTTTATTAAATGGTAGAGGATAGTGCCATGGCAGAAGAGAGGGAGGCAGGCGCTGATGAAAAACCGGATATGCCAGAAGATGGTAGGTAGATTAGTGAACAAGTTATGTGTCACCTGGTTCTTATTGAGCTTAGTCTTTTATGTTGTTGGTGATTCCTGTTGATCTTCTTGACTGGGGTATCCGCATCGTGAAAGCATTTTTTGGCCTAGTAGTTATCTGATGCATTAGCAGGCCCGTAATATCAATACCAAATAAGAATTTTAGATTGCTTTTGATTCATAAAGAATCTGCCAGGAAAAATGCTTTAATAATGGAAAAGGGAAGAAGAAAAGATGAGGTTAAACTAACGATTAGAGGAAGAGGTCATCGGCTGACAGCATTTTTTTTTTAGCAGCCTTCAGAGAAGTTTTTTTCATACGCGTCAGGGAAAAAAGTTTCGGCAAGGAAATACATAGAAGGGGATGAAAGGGGAACCATTCCAATTCGAATACGTGTTGTACCAGTTTTTAGGGCGTAGAATTCAATGTTACTTTCATTTTGTTCCTCCCTCTCACTGTTAATAAAAGCCATTACATCATCGCTTAAAGCGATGGGGTTATCCCTCATGGATGAAGCCATGTGGCATGCACTTCAGAGAAATGTGCGGTTTACACAATGATTGCAATGTGATTTAAATAAAAGAGGCCGACTCTTTGAATCTCAACTTTGAGAAGTTGGATTGGTATTGACATTATTGTATATTGGATGTTGAAATCACTTATTTTAGTTGCAATGTGACTATTATAGTTACTAAATTTCACATATGTTTGGCATTTTTTAATTTTCTGGAACTGTGCACTCTACTTCAAAGAAGTGTGCACTTCATTTCTCGCTTCGCTTAAAGACCGAAAAACCTTGTTGCCTGGTTGCACTTTCTGCTTTTTAAAGCACTGCTTCCCCTGTAACAATATCTGGCTTCACCAATGCTATTTTGGATGATTATGTATCTATTTTGACGCTAATGATGGTTAAGTGTTACTTTTGGATGATGGGCACCCTGTTAATTTCTGCATGTATATTTTAGAGTTTGGAATCTGGTTAAATAATTTATAGGGGAAGTTTTTTTTTGAGGTGACTGTTTGAAAAAGAATCACGCTGAAATGAACTGAAGTGGCTTGGTCATCTGCCCTAAAATGGTGGCTTTGCGTTGCAGAAAGATGTCAATGTTGCGTGGTGATACCTGTACTGGTCAAAAGAGATATCTGATGCCACTTGTGCCTCTCTCTCTATTCTTTTCTGCGAGAGAATATATATTGATTTAGCTTAGAAGAAGATTTATCTATAACACTAAATTGCCAGAAAAACTATTTTGTATCTGGTGATGTGCGTCATTTACGGTAGTGAATATATGAAAATTAACCTTGAGAGAATTCCTTTTGATCTTCAAGCAACCAGCCACACTTCAATGAGAGTGGTTCTAGACTCTTTTGTTTTCAAAGCTCATTATCTGCTTACGTTTACATTACTCCTAGGGAGTTTTGATGTGTTTAAGTTATCAAGAAAAAGAAATAGAGGGGAGGAAAGTTTTGGTTTATTTAGACTTTAGATTGTTTGGGAGAATATGATTTTCTTTAGATTACTGAAGCCACATTAATGAAACTGTTATGTACGTGTTTACTTTGTTGTTGGTTTCAGAGTTGAAAGATGAAGCACATCCGGACTTAGAGCCAAAGAATGTTGATCCAAAGGGTATTGCTGGCAAAGAAGCTTCACCCCCAGAAGATATTGAAGATGAGGTTGAAGTCAATAAAAAGAGACACCTGAATGTGGTATTTATTGGTCATGTGGGTAAGTCTTATTTTTTTTCTGATTTACTCTTTATCCGCTTGATTCGTGATTGTCATCATAGTGAAGCTTGACGATTATAGCTCTTCGAAGTATCAAGAAGGACAGTAAATCAAACTAAATAATATGCTAGAAGAGGAAAAGGAGTATTAAATAACTGTTGGTTCAGTAGTGTTTACTACTATTTTTTTCTTGTACTGACATTGTCCTATAATGTAGGACTGATATGTTTTGGCATATTGTTTATTTCCTCCACGCCAGTGTTTGGGGATCTTTCTTTATTAAGGGAAAGTTATCTGCTCTAAGTCCTTCCCCATTCTTGCTTTCATCACTAGTTAGCTGGTGCTTGAGATGTTGGTGTGGCGTGTGTGGAATAGAAAAACTGTGATGTTTGAGATTTTGGTTAAAGTAGGTAATTCGAACTAGTACAAGCCATTCTGCATGCACAGTTTGTAGAATGCAAGATCACTTTCTTTTTCTTATGTGAAAGTTGGCAATGACTTCCCAAAGCTGATAGGTAACTGGCAAGATGAGATCTAATTATTTAACTTAGGAACATCATAGAACTATTACTAAGCCTGATAAAAAAAAATTCATAACTAAGAGTTTTCCGTATCACCTGCAGATGCTGGAAAGTCAACAATTGGAGGACAAATACTATTACTTAGTGGTCAAGTTGATGACCGTACTATACAGAAGTATGAGAGAGAAGCAAAGGATAAAAACAGAGAGAGCTGGTAAGGTTTTACTAGCTTACTATATGCTTTCAGTGTTCCTTAATTGGTGGAGCTTGTGTATAGCTTTTTGCATAATTCATGGTGTTCTCCTGGTTCTTAGGAAAACCTGTGATAAGATTCTCAATATGAAGCTTGGTTTATCATGATTCTTTTATACTATCTCATCAGTTAGATGAATTATGGTTGTAATTATCATAATCTGCTGATTACCAATGACAAATGGACAAGGGCTAACCCAGAACACTTTGTTAATAAACTACTTCCATCATCCATACATTTTTAAAGTTGTTGATGTCAGGAGAAAAATAGTATCAAGTAAGTTTGGTCACTATCATTTGCTGCCTTCTGCAGGATCTTATGCAAGAAGTAGTGTGTTATTGGCAATTTCACATGCAAATTGTGATAGTTTGCCTTTGTTGACTCTTTTGTCAAAGAAGGACAAGAAGTGCAGCCACATAATGACAATTAGGAAATTGTAATTTAGGGAGATTAGGAACACTAGATGTTCCTTCATTTTTATGGGATTAGATAGGTTCACTAATTTGTAATTTAGTCTTGGAATTAAAATTATGTTTTGCACGCATTACTGGCATATGGAATCTGATTGCTTCTGAACATTTTGTTGTTGCAGAAAGTACTTTGTGTGTGTGCGTGTGTGGTTCTTTGAGTAATACAGCTGTGCAGGTCTCATGACCTTCTGACGGAGCAAACTGTTGGGAGGTCGGAAATGAAAAAATTGCTTGTTCTTGGTTGCTGTCATCCTTCTTTTTATTTTTAAAAAAAAGTTTTTTCTTGAACTTCTTGTTTTTTGGTTTACTTGCAGAAATCAAAGTGTCCGGGCTAGTCTTTGCTCATCATAACTTGCCATAGTTTCTAGAATTGGTTGTATATGGTTTGTGTAGGATGTATAATCCTACTAAAGAACGAAGATAAATTTTCATTGGAATGACTCTTCCAAGTCTTTAGTCTTATAAAAGTAGTAATGCTGCATTCCCTCTTCAGTTATCGTGAAATTTCTCAGTGCTCTTCTCTATAAAGAATGCCTCCTCGTTCTTCGTCATTCCTCTGGTCCTTGTCGTTAATTGATTATTGGTTATTCCTTTAGCTTCTTAATTTCACTTTTCATTCTTTTCTTTTAGGTACATGGCCTATATAATGGATACAAATGAAGAGGAGAGGGTGAAGGTATTGTCTTCTTTATTTATTTGTTTTGCACTTAAATTGGTATATAACTTACCTTTTCTTGGGCTGGAATTGGTGGGAGTTGCTTACGAGTGGCATTTGTGTGTTTCTTGTTTGTGAATTTCTGTTCAGGGAATAACAGTTGAAGTAGGAAGAGCACATTTTGAAACAGATACTACAAGATTTACAATTTTGGATGCCCCGGTAACTTTGAATCCTAATTCTTTCTCTGGTTTACCTTGTACGCAGGAAGAATAGGTATGAGTATTAAGTGATGAGTTTATGTGCATGATGAGTGCTGCTTGCCCCATGGTTTCAAAAATCTATAGAAAGTTTTCCTTTTATCTAAAACCGAGTTTCTGCTTGTCAATCCTTGGACAAATAGGCGGTCTTTCCGGAAATGTGAAACAAAAGTTCGACCCTTTGACTTAGGATTAATCACTTTTATTTCTCGATGGGCGGGGAAGGAATATAACTCAGCGGTGGGTCTATTTTGTATTATTTATACCTTTTCTTTAGTAATTACACTAATAAGTGGAAATTGGGTTTAGAAAGAAGTCTCATGCTTATCCTAAATCATTAATGAATTCCTTTTGCGTCGTCGTGAAAGTTTGATGTTCATCTCCTGTTTTACATTTTCTTGAGATTTTCTTCAACAGTGTTTCAATGTTCTAAATCTTCTTTCCTTTTGGTTTACAATTTTGTCATTTTGAGCCTTTGATCCTATAGTTACTGCATGGTAAGAAGAAAGTCGAAAAGGTTAGGACAAGGTTTAGTTTTTCATTTTATTAATGAAACCATGTTAGAATCTCAGAGAGCTACTAATAGACTGATTGACACTAGTAAGATTGGAGTTTCTTCCAGGGTTCTGTCGTTATGCTGCATATGTCTGTAAAGTGAGGGCAACAATCAGACCTAATAGGAGCATACTGCTGACTTTTCTTTTCTAGTTAGCTGATTGTTGTGGTTTGATGATCTGTAGATATTTAGATAGCTTATTGAGTTAGTTAAGCTATGGTTTTGTATATTCTTACTTGGTGATTAAAAAAAGGTGGTTAGTACCAAAAAAAAAAAAAGAAGAAAAAAAGAAAAAAGAAGAAAGAAAAAAGGAAAAGAAATGATAAATAATGATATGAGGTGTAATAGATAGTGTTTCGAAACAAACTTTTAAATATTGTAGCAAAAAAAACAATTATCATGACTATTATAAGTCAATATTACAAATATATTCTGCCTGTAACTTCATGTAAATTGTTATTTTCTTGGTAATCTATGTACTCTTCAACTTTTGCTTCCATTCTGTCTCTACATCTACTTTTTTATTATGCTCCATTTGTTACCAGGGTCATAAGAGTTATGTCCCCAATATGATCAGTGGAGCATCTCAAGCCGATATAGGCGTGCTGGTAAGAACTTTTGCCTATACTGGTTAAGTCTTTGATGTGTGAATTGACTCTATATTTGTAACTCTTTTTGCCAAATTATTGAATATTGGAATGAAATGGGTCCAAATACAGCGAAATTGACAGTGAGGATTCATATGGCGACCCCAACTAGTTTGGGATTGAGGAGTAGTAGTTGTTGATCATTGTCTGCTCTGTTGTGAAGGTTATATCTGCTAGAAAGGGTGAATTTGAAACCGGATATGAAAGAGGTGGGCAAACACGTGAACATGTTCAATTGGCAAAGACTCTAGGAGTTACAAAGCTTCTTGTTGTTGTAAATAAGATGGATGATCCTACTGTCAATTGGTCTAAAGAAAGGTGATATTCCGTCTACTGTTTGAATTGTGCATTCTCATCAATATCCGATATATTCTAGCAACTAATTTTGATCCAGTTGACTCATGCAGGTACGATGAGATCGAGTCAAAAATGGTTCCATTCTTGAGGTCGTCTGGGTACAATGTCAAGAAAGGTAAAGATGCGGATTGCCTCTTTGTTTGGTGCTGTTTGTGTTTGAGATGTGTTGAAGTGATTTGTCTGAGTGGTTTTTTTGGAAAAAAAAAATCTACATATGATCTTGCTATTATAGCCTTCCAGTATAAAGTAACTAGGGTTTACTTGTTTCTCGAGCCACTTATCCACTTGATATGGTAAAATTACATTTTCAACATTACCTACGTGTATTCTTTTTAAGAAGAAACTGTACCTACATATTGATTCTAGCTGACTATCTAAGTTGAAGTAAAGGAAGTAAAGTGATGACTCCCTTCTTTTCAGTTTATGCAATCTAATTTCTTTTTAGTCCGTTCCAAATTACCCTTACTTAATATGGAAGCAATTTAATAAACTTCCATTTTACCCTTAATGATAAGCTTTTATAACCCAACAAATGTTATGACATTTTTAATATCACAAGTTTCAAAAGTCTTATAGCAATATAAATGTTATGGCATGTTCAAGATCACAATTTCAAAAGTCCTCCTTTCGTAAACTCCGTGCCCTGTCAAACAGGGTCACATAAAATGAACGAGTACCTTTTAAATATGTTCCAAATATCTTGGAAAAGAATAGACTCTTTTGGCATGTTGAGACACCAGCAAAGAGCGAGAGAGAGCGAGAGAGAGAGAGAGAGAGTTATTCTCTACTTTGTTTAAAGATTCGACATATTAGCTAAGTTGCAGATGTTTGATTTCTGTTTTTTTTGGTGCTCGAATATCAGATGTGCAGTTCCTTCCGATCTCTGGGCTTTTGGGTTCAAATCTGAAAACTAGAATGGAGAAAAGTGTATGCCCATGGTGGAATGGTCCATGTCTCTTTGAAACCCTTGATGCTGTCGAAGTTCCACCTAGAGATCCTAATGGTCCATTAAGGTACTTCTAGAACCCATTCTGCTAATCCTGTGGCATCTTCCTGTTTCTGTTTTCTTGCTCTACCCATATTTCCTAATTCAGCACTAACTTTCTAGTTAATTTTGCTCGACAGTCTTTAACGAATCACTATATAAAAAGTTTGTTATACGCTTGTTCTTGTGGGTTATGATACTCTTTTCATTTCTTATTGCGGAAAAAAGTTCTTTTTGGCCTTAGGTAGAGTGATAAAGCTTTTTGTGTGCTGCCTGCTCCCTTTTTTCATCTATGAAACTTGATTTGCGGAAACACCAGCACAGCATTGAAGCGAAAGCAGAAATGTGTGAAAGAAAATTAGAACTTAATCTTGGGAAGTAAAAGAGGGTCTAAGGAGTAAGACTTGCAAGCGCTATTTGCACAGTACCTTTAAATGTGAGAGAAAAAAATAAACTTAAAGTAAATTGCAAAGAAGGGGCAAAGGAGTAAGACTTGCAAGTTCTATTCTATGTTGCTCGGACTCTCCAAAAATGTTGCCGCACCCGTGTCGGATCCTCCAAACTGCACTACTGTTGGAGGATCCGACACGTACTCAATGACATTATTGAAGAGTCCGAGTAACTTGTTTGGGTGCTGCCTGCTCCCTTTTTTCATCTATGGAACTTGATTTGCGGGAACACCAGCAAAGCATTGAAGCGAAAGTACAAATGTGTGAAAGAAAATTAGAACTTAATCTTGGGAAGTAAAAGAGGGTCTAAGGAGTAAGACTTGCAAGCTATATTTGCACTGTACCTTTAAATGTGAAAGAAAAATTTAAACTTAGAGTAAATTGCAAAGAAGGGGCAAAGGAGTAAGATTTGCAAGTTCTATACTTCTATTTGCAATATATTTTTAATCTTTTATTTTCAATGCATTATCTCTCTTGTTTCCTTCACTGGATGATAAGCAACTCCTCTTACTTTTCTTTTCTCCTAATTTCCTTCTGAACTTTTGCCAAGTTGTTTACTTGTTTTCCAATTCCATTTTCTTTGCAGAATGCCTATTATTGACAAATTCAAAGACATGGGAACTGTCGTTATGGGTAAAATTGAGTCTGGGAGCATACGCGAAGGTGATAATCTACTGGTTATGCCAAATAAGGTGCTATCTTTTGGACCTTTTATACCTTAACTGTGTATTGAGTTTTGTGATTGATGAAATACTTGAGGAAATTCATCTCACCAGCTGATTTATAGGCTGCTGTAAAAGTTCTTGCCATATTCTGTGATGAAGACAAAGTAAGGCATGTTGGTCCTGGGGAAAATGTACGTGTCAGGTTATCTGGAGTAGAGGAAGATGACATTTTGTCAGGCTTTGTCTTGTGCAGTGTTGGTATGTTTTCTCTCATTAATCTATCTGCTTGTTATAATGAATTAGCATTCACTATCTTCTTGATATATGTCAATTATTTGTCATTCAGTTTCTGTTGCTAACAAGTTACAGTATATTTGCTTGAAAAAAATGCAAAAGTAGTTTTTTTTTTCACTTGGGTGCGCAAAGCGGTTAACGCTTTGTACTTTTGAGAATTTAAGAAACGAAGGTTGTTCTGTTATTAGATGATGCTGTATGTGTCAAACAAAAATTACTTTTGCAGGAGAGGTCTACACTCAAGAAGTAAAAGTTTCTCTTCCATCATGGTTAATATCAAATGAAGTTATTTGACTTGCAAAAAAAATTGTTGAGGTTTTCTTCTTGACAAAACACATATTTTTTGAAATTGTTTCAAATGAGCAAAATAGATATTGAGGATTCTTATAGTCAAACCCAACTAGTTTGGGATTAAGTCGTAGTAGTTGTATATTTCCTAGTCAATCCTCATGTTTCCATGCACCCTAAAAAATATGGATTTTGGTGGTTGTAACCACATTCTTTATGAATAAGGTCATTTTATTTGACATAAGAAAGAAACACCACGTGCAGCAAAACATAGTTACAATTCATGTTAGTCCCTGGTTACGTCAATAGCACCATTAACACCCTGTACAGCCAGGTTACAGCACTGAGCTACCTAAAGAAGACGTATATTTAATTCTAATGTTGTGTTTTGCGTTCAAAGAATTTGGAGTCTTTCTCTCTCTAGACTGTCCACCATTCAGCCTGGGGTTTTAATCACTTTTGTGGGGATTTGTAAATTTTACTCTTGAGACCATTTGTCAGATAAGACATGTTCTGAGGGTGCAAATGTTACAGCTTTTGACAGCACTTTATTCAAGCAGGTAGGTTAGTTGGGTATTGAGCTATGGGAAGCTGATGCGCTGCTGATAATTAGAACAAAGACTTGCATGAATACAACACATAAAAGAATGCCGCAGGAGTAATTTGATTGCAAACTAACATTGAGATGTAGCTCCTTATCCGGAAAAAAAACACACACAAAAAAACACACACACATACATATGTAGTCAATCACTATGTTCCCTGATAACAAAGATAAGAGCTAAGTTGCTCTGACACGGCAGTTTAGGTGCCACACCTGTGTCGACAAAGAACTATTATGGGGTGGGTATGGAATCCGTACCTGATCTGGTCAAACAATTTTGGTTACTTTGACCACGACGGACGGAAAAATTGGAGACGAAATTCAATTTGATTCCTGAAATCAGAACCAAAATTAGGGTAAGTTTGAAGAAAATATTATACTTTATCTAGGAAATCAATCCTTTACTTATCTACAACTTGAGAATAAAAAAGAAATTCACACTTTACACGCTATACATAAGTATTCCACAAAATTTCTCATAATTTAGAGATATTTTTAAGTTACTTTTAGTCGGATCCTCTCACTCGTATCCATACTAGGATCTGTATCCCCGGATCTAAGAATTTACATCTCAAAGGATCCGATCTTTAGATCCGCACCCGTGTTTC
Source organism: Nicotiana paniculata (assembly GCA_005239505.1). Lineage (NCBI taxonomy): Eukaryota > Viridiplantae > Streptophyta > Magnoliopsida > Solanales > Solanaceae > Nicotiana > Nicotiana paniculata. The sequence continues at coordinate 82,383 of ML362102.1, forward strand.
GCATTCGTATCCGAGCAACTTAGGATAAGAGGAAGTTTTTTGGGGTAAGGATAAGAGAGGAAGGTAAATGCTTTTGTCTTGGTTTAGAACAATTCAAATGTGGTTTCATATTGTAACCTCAAGTTGTTTCTTTTAGCTAGCATTTTCTTATGTATGGCTTTCAAGCTTTTTGTTATTTCTGACAAGTTTCATGTTTGCAGCAAAGCCAATACATGCAGTTACTGAGTTTGTTGCACAGTTACAGATCCTTGAGCTGTTGGACAATGTATGAATCCAACTCTTAACTTAGCATTTCATTACCTCACTTGGGTTCAAAATTTCACATGTGGAACCAGTCTGTTAATGAAGTTCCATGTTGGCTCAGGCTATTTTTACTGCTGGCTACAAAGCTGTGTTGCACATCCATTCTGTTGTTGAGGAATGTGAGATTGTTGAACTGATGCAGCAGATTGATTTGAAGACAAAGAAACCTATGAAGAAAAAACCTCTGTTTGTAAAGAACGGTGCTATTGTTTTATGCCGTGTTCAGGTTAGCTGTCTAAAGAGTACCTGGTGGGCCTTTTTCTTCAATAGTATTTTAATAGTACCCGGTGGACCTTTAGAATGGAAAGAATTGGTTCTTGGATTCGACTCTTTAGGTGTTGTCTTCATGTTTGTGGTTCCCTCTTTGTTACCATTTGAATTTGCAGAAGCCACCATTCTCACACAAATGTTTGTGAATTCCTCTATATCTTGAAGCTGTTACTTGTTTGATCGAGAGTCTAATTAATAGTATAGCAGAATGTGTTCTATGCTGCTTGTCTGGCCTATCTAATAAAGAATGATGAAAGATTATCTAGTTAGGGGATGAAATCTTTTCTTTACCTTGAACTCCATCGTCCTGTTTCTTTCACCCTTCCCTTATAAATTTTTTGAAAACCTGGTCCTTTAGTTGTGTTTTGTCTCGAAGTTAATTCTTCCAAATTATCGTGCCAGGTGAATAATCTGATATGTGTAGAGAAGTTCTCTGACTTTGCACAACTTGGACGATTCACTCTTCGCACTGAAGGTAAGAACCATTGTGCTCTGTAAGCTTATTGTTTTTATATCTCTGCATGTCATGCAACATGTGATTATAATGACTGCCGTTTGTGTAGGGAAAACTGTTGCTGTGGGGAAAATTACTGCACTGCCTACTGTTGCTGATAATGCATAAGCAACCTGATAACTTAAAAGGTGGAGATGGTTTCTTTTTGTTGGTACTTCACATAAACCTTTTTGGTTGATGAATGATGATAAGAGCGTAGATACGACAAAGATAGCCATGCTTCCAGTTGTGACATTCTAGATATTATCTAATCAAACTGAGTTAAGAGGATTGAGCCTTTTTTGATTTTTTAAGTTTTGCATTCATCGATGTATTCCTGGAACAGTTGCTTTTACAATCCAGTTTGAAGCTGATGATTACTTACACGACCCCTTACTATTTGAACAGTCTTCAGAGGCAAGATGAGAGGCAAGATGAGCATAAAAGGTTTTAATTGCACACTGACAGAGTAGCTGCAACACCAGAAACTTTTGGTTCTCAGCAGCATTTATTGGAAGAGAAGTTGGTCCATTTTTCAGATACGCACACAAGTATTCATGAGTTTTGGAGTCTGCGTAGCATGGTGTTGTTTGGTATTTGTTACTTCTTACTAGCATTCAATGATGTATTGTTATCTAGAACAGTGTCCAGTATGAGATTATTTGGTTAATATACACTTTGCCCATCACGATTTTTGCACTAAAATTTTGGCCAAACTTGAGCTTATACACCTTGCACCAAGATGTTGAGATCTTTATTTTTTCCAGGCCCTATATTTTTTCTTTGACATAATATTAGACATCCTTTCCTATCTACAATGGGTATGTAAGAAGTGCAGAACATAATAATAGTATATGGAATCAACAAGCTTTGCTCTCAAAGTCCTTTGTTCTCCAAACCTCGTGACTCCCAACTCCACACCTTTCCTTGTTTTGGACTGGCCAGTCTCGCGCCCATGTACACGGGGAATGTGGACATTTTTTCGTTTAGGTTAGTGCATATGTTAAGAACTTTACATTCTTGGAAGGTGAACCTTGGAGGTGAACCTTGGAGCAACGGTGAATTTGTCTTCGTGTGACTTATAGGTCACGGGTTCGAGCCGTGGAAGAAGCCACTAATGCTTGCATTCGAGTAGGTTGCTCTTTCAAGGTAAATGCGGATGCTTTGTGCACTGGGCTGCCCCTTTTTTTGAAAGTGAATTCTTGATATAGTTTTCTAGTTAGTTCGTTGAACCTGAATAGTGTTAGATCCTGCTTCGTATGCGGTTGAATGAAATTATGAAATAGAGGTGAAATCAGTTCTGGTTTGTTAATTCCAAACAAGAAAAGGAAAACATAATGGAAAAGGGTTTTTGTGAAGTTGTAACGAACTCGATGCATATGCCATTGCTTCCCTCTCTGTAAATTAATAGGACGCCTTCTGTTAAAAGGTAAATGACCGACGATGTAATTATGTCGCCTACGAAATTAAAATATTCAAAGTTATGCGTCAATCAGCATATCAAAATGAGAAATTTTCAGAGATCGCTATATTTTAGTGATTATTAGCTTGCTATAATTACCATTTACTAAATTATTTTCTATAGCTATGTTTTCAATTGTTATAGATTGTATTTAATGTATTTTTGCTATTGTATCCATGAATACAGTAGCAAAACTCGGCGGAAAACAGGGGAGTCCAGTTTGTATTCGTGAATACAGTAACGAAATTTGCAAAAGAAGATGTCTTAAGTTGTTTAAAAACGGTAAGTGAATCAATTAACGCGATAGATTCCTAATATTGCTCAACAAACTCAATTATAACACACAAAATTTGTATTTTCAGTTTTAGAAAAGATTCTCAACCGAAAACACCACAAAAACAGAGCAATCTTCAGAGATTCACTCCATCCTTTTTTTATTTAGTGGTATCTTTACTAAAATATTTTTTAGTAGTATCTTTACAAATAGATTAATATATTGAAATTATATAATTACATTGAATACAATTAAAATACATAAAAATACATTCAATACATGACGTATAGCATGTCATCTATAGTGCAAAAACATATGAATACATACTGCAGATACATTTGAATACATATATACATTTTAATACATAAATTATATTAATTAAGAAAACATATGAATACATTCATGGAATATAGCGAGACAGTGAATACAATGAAATACATGGAATATAACGAGATACATTGAAATATAATAAAAAAAGACAGTGAATACAATGAAATACATGGAATACAACGGGATATATTGAAATACAATGAAAAAAAGGTAACAGACTCTTCAAGTTCCTCAGCCCCAAACTCCGTCCCCAATCCACCGATATCCAGGCCGCCGCCATGTGGGGCGTCGCCGCCGGCACCGGTACCCTCTGAGTCGTCCAGGTATTGAATCTCTCATTTTTGCTTTGAAAATTTTGAAATCTGCACTTTTGGGGCCTTTATCATCCTTGGAAGGATCAATGGCTTCCCTTGTAGCAAATCTTGCATTTGGACTTCCTGAGGGAATAAATGGCTTCGGTGGTATAAATTATGCCAACGCTGCATCGCCAATGGGGCTTGATTTCGACAATTGTCTGTCAAGTCCTCCGCCAGTAATTTCCACAAGCTTGGCTAAAAAATTGAGAGAGATAATGGAGATGAATCAGCGGAGAATCGTTGATAGAGAGAATGGGGAAGAGAATGGCACTGTGACAAGGAGAAATTGGAGAGAGAGAGAGAGATCCCGGAGAGAGAAGTTTACTTCATATACGGTAATTTTGTGAGAGGAAAAAAAAGGAGAGTGAAAAATAATACACAACATATTTAATGGCTTAAAGGTAGGAAGTGACCATAAATAAATATTTTGCTATAAAAATTAAAAGGTAGCTGTAGGAGATAATTTTTTAAAAGAGTATTTATTTATAATAAATAAGGTATCTGATGGCTTTAAAGTCTCTTAGTCTTATGTTTTGATGATCTAACAAACTTTTTACTTAGAACCAGATAAAGGACCTGATGCAGGCCCAAGACAATTATTCATCAATAAACTCAAAGTAATCTGGGCAGTGTACTTTTGGATTCACAAGAAATAATTTAGGGACCTGATCCCTTGATGTTTCCCTGACAGAAGTACAAGTCAACTCTACAGCTGGAAAGCAGTTGCAGAAAGTGACTGCCTGCAACTGTGCACGCTACACTGCAGAAACAATGCAGCAGTCACTTCCCATTGGAAGAAGTGTGCACCAAGAATAGACATCATCCTTGAGATGTCTTGGAAGTATAATAGCATGGTGTAAGGCAAACAAGACACCCACTTGAGCATTTACTAATATTCTCTCAAGCATTGAAGATCTGAACTTGCATTGAAGTCTCAAGTGTGTCAAGAACAAGAAGACAACTCCATTACGGACCAGTTCCACTACGAGTCTATGTGTGTCCTTAGTTGAGTTGTAATCTTGTATTTTTTTCCTTATTGTAACTCCTATCTTGCTTTCTTAGAAGTCTTGTTTTAGGAAACCCAAATCATAAACCATCAGAGTTTGTGTTTTGACTAGAGTTAGTCATATGTTAAAGTCTTTGTAAACAGTGACTGACAAAGTGGCTTGTGATAGGCGTATTACAAGTTAGTTTGATTTAAGTCTTTGTAATAGAGTCATTACAAAGTGACTTGTAATAGTTGAGTTACAAGTTAGTGAAGTTGAAATCCTACCAGCGTAGGTCATGGTTTTTGTCCCCTTGAGTTGGGATTTTTCCACGTAAAAATCCTGTGTCTCATTTACATACTGTTTCTAGTAGCTAATACCGAGGGAACTGATATAGGACCAGATTTCTATACAGTTGGTGGACTCATATAAACTATCAATTGGTATCAGAGAAGGTTCTTTCTAAAAGGTTAACACCTAGAAAGGATCTCAAATGGCTTCTCCACCTAAATTTGAAGAAGGACAATCAACCTACAGACCTCCTAGATTTAATGGTCAGTATTACAGATGGTGGAAGACTCGTATGCATAATTTTATAATGGCAGAAGACTCCGAGCTTTGGGACGTCATTTGTGATGGTCCACATGTTCCCATGTTCCCATGAAGAAGGTTGGAGAACCTGGTGTGATGGTGTCCAAAACCAGAAAAGAATACAGTGACATTGACAGAAAAGCTGTAGAGAAGAACTTTCGTGCCAAGAAGATCTTGGTATGTGGTATAGGACCTGATGAGTACAATAGAATCTCAGCTTGTCAATCTGCCAAGGAGATATGGGAAGCATTGCAAACGACACATGAAGGAACTACTCTGGTTAAACAGTCCAAGATTGACATGCTCACCACTGAGTATGAGTTATTTAGGATGAAGGATGATGAGTCTATACAAGACATGCACACTAGATTCACATCTATCATAAATGAGCTTCACTCATTGGGAGAAATAATTCCTAAAAACAAGCTGGTACAGAAGGTTCTTAGTGTTTTACCTGGCTCTTGGGAGAGCAAGATGAACTCCATCACTGAAGCCAAAGATCTACAAACTCTAACCATGGACGAGCTGATTGGAAATCTGAAGATATATGAGATGAAGAGAAAGAAAGACAGTGAAAGAAGAGAACCAAATAAGGAGAAGGAGCTGGTGCTCAAGGCTGAAAACAACGACTCAAGTGAAGAAGATAGTGACATGGCCTATCTCACTAAAATATTTAAAAAGATGGTTCAAAGAAATGGTGGCATACCGAGGAGAGGCAGTTCAAGTAAACCAAGGAACTATGATCTCTGTCACAAGTGTGGAAAGCCAGGGCACTTCATCAAAGACTGTCCACTTCTGAAGCAGGAGCCCTACAAACACAACTCTGACAAAATTGCAAAAATGAACCCGATTCCTGAAAAACGATTCAGCCGAAAAATTTCAGCTGACAATATTGTGAAGCAAGGTCTTGCTGCATGGGGAGACTCCTCCAGTGAATCAGAAGAGGAACCAGATGCAGGAAACAGTTCTGTGATGGCAGTGGAAAACGAAGCAAAGGAATATGATTCATTGTTTTCACTAATGTCCCGTCTGATAATGATGAAGAGAATGAAAATGATGAGGTACATTTCAGGGATGTTCAGAGAAATATGAAGTCCTACTCTTCTAAGAAATTAATGTCATTAGCAAATGTTCTAATTGATGCATACTATAGTTTAGTTGATGATAAGGATGTCTTGACCATAGAGTTAGGAGAGGCTGAGCAATCTACAGATGATCTAGCGGTCTGTGTGGTTGATTTGAAGGAGACCATAGGTAATCTTGAAAAAGAAAAAGAATCTCTGAATGGAAAAATAAATAACGTAGAAAATGAAGGAGATGACTTGATGGTAGTGGTTGTGGACTTGAATGAAACCATAAGAAACCTTGAGAAAGAAAAAGAAGCGTTAGCTGGAAAGATTAATAATATAGAAAATGAGAGAGATGACCTGACAATAGTGGTTGTTGACCTGAAGGAAACCATAAAGAATCTAAGCAAAGAAAAGAATACTCTAGCAGAAAAAATTGCTGCTATTGAACAAGAAAGGGATGACCTTTTGGTGGTAATCACAGACCCAGAAGAAACAATTGAGGGACTCAAATCAGAACACAGTCCTGTGAGTATTGAGAAAGGGAAGGAAGTGGCTAGTGAGGCACACATCAAGCTTGAAAATGAATTAAATGATGTGAAAACTAGTCTATGTGGTGAACTTGAGAAAAATGGGCAACTTCAAGCTGAATTGGTGAAACTAAAAATTGATCTTGGAAAATCTCTTAAGTGGACCTGGTCCACAGATGGTGTCACTGCCATGTACTTAACAACAGTGGCAACAGGTAGGGGACTGGGTTCCAAAAGGAGAAAATTCCTTACAACCCTCACAGCAAGTACGTTACGGTTCCAGATAACTGGCTTTGTACCCACTGTGGGAACAATGGGCACTTCAAAGAAAACTTCCCTGCCAGGGTTCATTCTGTTCAGAAAAATAAAGTGTTTGCTGAAAAATAACTACAAAAGGGGACCTGGTACCACTAGCAAAAATCGCTTCTTGCCTGCATGGACTAGAAAAGCTCTTATCCACCCTTTTCCTCATTACAAGGGACCCAAACTTGTTTGGGTTCCTAAATCTAACCTGTAATCTATATGTGCAGGGACCAATGAGAGGAACATGACTACAATAGATCATGGACAGTGGATGCTCAAAGCACATGACTGAGAACACCATAGATTTTATCTCACTGAAAGCCCTGCAAGGAGGGGATGTATCCTTTGGCAATGAAAAAAGGGATACATTCTCGGTGTTGGAAGGGTTGGAAAGTCTCGTTTGCACTCAATTGAGAACGTGTACTATGTAGATGGGCTGAAGTACAGTCTCGTCTCCTGAGTGTCTCCCAAGTCTGTGATAAAAGGAACAAAGTAGAGTTCTTTTCTAAATTGTGCACAGTTACTAGTCTAGTAACTGGGGAAGTGGTTTTAGTAGCCAAAAGGTACAAGAACATCTATGTTGCTTATTTTGAATCTCTAGAAGCTGGTGATATGAGTTGCTTGAAGGCAGTTGATGATGATGCAGAACTGTGGCATAGAAGATTGGGGCATGCAAGCTTTTCACTTCTGAATAAATTGATACAGAATGACCTGTTTCGTGGTCTGCCAAATTCTAAATTCAAGGAGCACAAAGTATGTGATGCATGTGCTAGAGGAAACATGTGAAATCATCCTTTAAGCCAAAGACGGATGTTAGCACATCAAAACCCCTCGAACTCCTTCACATGGATCTCTGTGGTCTTATGAGAATACCAAGCAGAGGTGGAAAAAAGTTTATTTTTGTGATTGTAGATGACTATTCAATATTCACTTGGACACTGTTTCTCAGAACAAAAGATGAAACCTTTGAGGTATTTGTGGCCTTTGTTAAGAAAATCCAAGTGAAAATGGAATTTAAGGTAGCTTGCATCAGATCTGACCATGGAACAGAATTCGACAATGCCAAATTTGATGATTTTTTCAATGAAAATGGGATCACTCATAACTTCTCAGCCCCAAGGACTCCTCATCAAAATGGTGTTTTTGAAAGGAAGAACAGAACTCTAGAAGACATGGCATAGACAATGCTTATTAACAGTAGAATTGCCAAAAATTTCTGGGCAGAGGCAATAAACACTGCGTGCTATTTGGTGAACGTGTGCATGATCAGGTCCCTCTTGATCAAAACCCATTATGAGCTACTCAATGGAATAAGCCCAAGATAACTCATATGAGAACCTTTGGATGCAAATGTTATGTTCTCAACAATGGGAAGGACCAACTTGGGAAGTTTGATGCAAAAAGTGATGAAGGAATTTTTCTAGGATATTCTTCTCAAAGCAAAGCCTACAAAGTCTACAACAAAAGGACACAATGCGTGGAAGAAAGTGTTCATGTGATATTTAATGAGACACCTTCTTCGAACAAGGAAGGAGACATTGATGATCAAGACAACGAACCACTTTTGGTTCCTGGAGAAATATCTGATGTCTCAAATGACAAAGCTGACATGATGAGTCAGACGAAGGAATCAAGTGAAGACAATGCAACATCCTCGTCCACTTTACCAGAGGAACCTGGTACCCCAATTACTACTACTGAAGCTGAAGAAAGGGTTGGAGATGCAGTACAAGGCACTCCACAGGTAGCTGGACGAGGAATGCAGGGAAACCCATCTGATTTACCCATTTCCTCTACTAATCAGATCTAAGTCCTAAATTGGAAACACAAAAGCTCTCATCCACTTGACAACATAATCATCCCTTGATTCTGGAATCCAAACACGATAAAAAACCAGAAACTCCCTAGCCTTTTCAACCTTTTTATCTCAAATAGAACCCAAAAATATCAAGGAAGCCCTGAAGGATGCAGACTGGATTATAGCTATGCAAGAGGAGCTGCATCAGTTTGAGAGAAACAAGGTATGGCACCTGGTACCTAGACCCTCTGACAGAACCATCATCGCAACTAGGTGGGTGTTCAGGAATAAGCTGGATGAAGATGGAAATACTACAAGGAACAAAGCAAGGCTTGTTGTCCAAGGTTAAAATCAGGAGGAAAGGATCGACTATGATGAGACGTTTGCCCCAGTTGCTCACATGGAAGCCATCAGGATCCTTATTGCCTTTGCATCGGATATGGATTTCACCTTGTTCCAAATGGTTGTGAAGAGTGCCTTTTTGAATCGTTTGCTTAAGTAAGAGGTCTATGTTAAGTAGCCTCCAGGCTTTGAATGCCATATGCATCCTGAACATGTATTCAAATTGGAAAAGGCTCTATACGGATTGAAGCAGGCCCCTAGAGCCTGGTATGAGAGGTTATCCTAGCTTCTCTTGGAAAATGGTTTCACTCATGGAAATATTGACAATACGTTATTTTTGAAGAAACGGGGAAGGAACTTGCTCATTGTTCAGGTTTATGTATATGACATCATATTTGGGGCTACAACAGACTCACTATGCGAAGAATTCTCCAAACTCATGGGAAGTGAATTTGAAATGAGTATGATGAGGGAACTGAACTTCTTCCTAGGTCTTCAAGTGAAGCAGTCTACAAAGGGGACCTGTATCAGTCAACAGAAATACATCAAAGAACTGCTGAAAAGGTTTGATATGGAAGCATCAAAGGTGATCGACACCCCTATTGCTGTTGCCACCAAGATAGACATGGATGATTCTATATCATCTGTGAATCAAACAATGTATCGGGGCATCATTGGATATCTACTCTACCTCACTACGAGTAGGCTAGACATTGTATTCAGTGTGGTATTGTGTGCAAGATTTCAATCAAATACCAAGGAATCTCATCTGAAGGCAGCCAAGAGAATTCTGAGATATCTTAAGGGCACATACCTAGTTCTGTACTATCCTTCAGGTGACAATTTTAACCTTGTTCGTTATGCTGGTGCTGATTATGCAGGTTATCTGGTGGACAGGAAAAGCACTTCTGGAATGGCTCATTTCCTTGGATCATGTCTAATCTCATGGGGTACAAGGAAATAAAATTCTGTTTCCCTCTCAACAGCTGAAGCAGAATATGTCGCAGCTGCATCTTGCTGTGCTCAACTGCTGTGGATCAAGCAACAATTGGAAGATTTTGGAGTATAAATTGATTGTGTACCACTACTATGTGATAACACCAGTGCTCTCAACATGGCAAAGAACCTTGTTCAGCATAAGAGAACCAAACACATTGATGTCAGGCACCATTTTCTCAGAGATAATGTTGAAAAGGGGCTCATTTGCATGAAATTTTGCTGCACTGAAGATCAAATTGCAGATATCTTCACCAAATCTCTAAGCAGGGAACACTTTGAGAGAAATAGGATGGCACCAGGGTTAATGAAACCTAACCGAGAACCTGGTTCTCCTCACATGGCTATGAAAGTCATACTCAGGTAAAAGTCAGCTAAAAGTGTTTTCTGACCAAGCCTAACTCACATCTATACCGTTGCAGGTAGACATGCATGATGATTATATAAGCTAAAGGTACAGTGTTGGAACTACAAAAGAGAGCTGAAAATTCTTTTACAAAAACAGGTCAGGAACCTGTTTCCTATACCACAGGTTAGTAATAATGTGTTTTTCTCAAAAGACAACAAAATTAATGCAACCACCACATCATTCGACTTTTTAGAGTCTGTATGTCATGTCCTATATCTCAAATCCCTTCACTTCCTCTGCACGTTTCGTCTTCCCAAAACCTACCGTCATTTTGAAATTCGTCAGAACCCGTTCTTCTTCCCTCTCTTTATTACCCCTTCTCTGAACCATCATCTCCCATCACAACTCTGTAAATTCTCCCTCATTCATAACTCTCTGTCACTCTTTCCACAATGGCCAACGAACAAACCTCTCCTTCTCCTGCCATCAACACCACTCCCACACCACCTGAAATCCGGTCCTCTACTAACCCTGATGTCATTGTACCCACACCAGTTTCCTCTTCACCTCCTGTCGCCGTTACTCTTTATTCAAACCCTACTTCTCTTCCTCCGTCTGATCAAACCAAAGAAACCTTAGAAGGTGATACGCCTCAGGCATCAGAGGTCTCTGAGGAAGACCCCCATCAATATTTGAACTCCTCCATTCTCGACTCTGTGACTCCCATGGAGTCACCAAAAAAGGAAGCGACAAAAAATATCATGGCCATTGCCACCGAGAGTCTTACGAATGAATGAGCCTCTTCCCTTCCTGAGTCTCAGGGGGAGGAAACTCCATTTTTAGGGGATGAAGGGACTATGGTTTTGTTTGAGTCTCCAGTTCATGAGATAGTCAAAGAAAAACCTGCTGGCACCTGATTCTCCTTCAGCATAAACGAACCAGGAACACTCTTTACACTAAACCCTTGGAGTCTATTCCTCCCATTACTGTACCTTTTGACGAAGATGACGAAGATAAAATGGTCCTCAGTGCTCATTTTAAGATTTAGAAACCAGCAGTTATTCATGCGTCTTCTTCCAAGCGACCTTCTACCCGACTGCAGAAGAAAGAGGCTCTCGAATATGCCTTGCAGAAGAGCAAGAAGAGTCTTAAGAAGAAGAAGAATATGTTGATGAAGCAAGGGAAAGTTGTGGCTGACAAGGATATTCCAGTGGTTGAGGAAGCTGAAGATGTTGAAAAGGAACCTAGTTCTTTAACGAAAAGATTTACAAAGGTCCAGAAGTCTGTGGTTGGAGCTTCCGAGGAAGCTATGGAAAAAAAGGTGCAACATCTGTGAAGAGTGGTGGCAAATCCAAAAAGGTTGTGGTTGAAAGAGAGTTGTCTGAGAGAGATACCGTGGCAGTTGAGCGTGAGAGAGGGAAGTCTATTGAAAAGTTGAGAAAATGAAAGAGGGAAACTATTGAGGGACTCGGTTCACTGAAGACCATACCAAGTGATAGTGGACTTGGGCAAGTGAGATTGAGAACTCAAAAAGTACTGTGGGGTGTATGTTTGACCCGGAAATATCTGAGATGGCTAGAATGAGGCAGGTTCTGGAGATAGTGGAGTTCCAGCAATGGGATCATCTTCTTAGAGAGGCTGTGCCCAAGGTATATGAAGAGGAGGTGCAGACCTTCTATGCAACTCTCTTTCTGTGGAAGGGGACCATATCTGCATGCTGGTAAATGGGGTTGATATCGTGCTTGATGCTGCTGCATTGGGAAAAGCTCTCCAGGTTCCGTGTGAGGGGATGTCCTCGGTCAAGAGTGATTATGAAGCTAACTTTAGGAGGGCCATTGTGAAAGAGCAGGCTATCTAGCAAGGGAAACGGGTGCATAAGAAGGCACTTCTTCCAGTGTCAATAAGGTTCTCTTACCCCGTGCTGAGAGGATCTATTGCTTCCAGGTCTGACCTGGTTTTGATGGAGGCTCTTGATTCATACACACCAATCATGATCGAACACATGCAAAAGGTGGTGAACTTCCGAGAAGGAAATCATGGGCTCCTATACGAACTTCTCCTTACTCGAGTGTTTCAGTTCTACAAGGTGCCTCTGGCCAACCCAAAGGTAGGAACCCGCAAGAAGACCTTCTCCAAAATAATTCTGGAAGAGTGTGAGTGTATAAAAAAGGCTGGGGGAAGCACTTCGACCATTTCTCAGCTGATTAATGCTCAAAATGCTGCAACTGATGTGATCTGAAAGCTGAAGGCTTAGAATGCCATACTGGAAACTCAGCTAAGTAAAGCTGTTGGGGCACGTGGTTCTGCTAATTCTTCTCATGAAGAGGTTTCCCGTTTGACGAAGGAAAATTCCGAGCTTAGGCAGCAGGTGGAGAACCTGCGGGAGAAACTGCTCGAGGAACAGATGCCTGCAAATGCCCGCATGGACCTGGTTCTCAAAACCCTTGCTGCCTCCTCCTCCAAGCCTTCCTCTTCTAGTGCCTTCTAAGACCCTCTCAGTGTCCAGTTGTCTTATGTTGTGATGTTTTGTGGTTGTTGGTTTCTTTTGTTTTTTTTGTGATGGCATGTTGGATTCCACCGTTACTGCTCCTAATAAAACAGTCCAATTCAATCTTTGCTTTCATAGAAAAGACTTCTATGTTTTTAAACCTATTATTATTGATGAATAAGCTTCTCTTCTGCTTAGTACAATGTTTGTTTCCTTTTACTTCTCTTTTCTATCATGTTGTGTGCACACATGGGGAATGAGTTAGCTATGTTGGACTTCTTTACGCTTTATGCCTATTTATGATTTTTAATGATGCCAAAAGGGGAAAGAGTTAAGTTAAAAAATTAAAGCAGGGATTAAGGGGGAAGCATAGAGTCAGGGGGAACATATGGGGTCCCTGGTACTTTATCTGGTCAAATTAAGCTCTGTAACTTGTCATCAATTTTAAAAGTTTGTCATCATCAAAAAGGGAGAAATTGATGGCTTTAAGGTCTCTTAGTCTTATGTTTTGATGATCTAATAAACTTTCTGATTAGAACCACATAAAGGACCTGATGCATGCCCGGGACAATTATTCAGCAATAGACTCAAAGTAATCTGGGCAGTGTACTTTTGGATTCACAAGAAACAATTTAGGGACCTGATCCCTTGATGTTTCCCTGACAGAAGTACAAGTCAACGCTACAGCTGGAAAGCAGCTGCCGAAAGTGACTACCTGCAACTGTGCACGCTACAGTGCAGAAATAATGCAGCAGTCACTTCCCATTGGAAGAAGTGTGCACCAACTAAGAATACACATCATCCTTGCGGATGTAATGGAAGTATAATAACACGGTGTAAGGAAAAAAGACACTCACTTGAGAATTAGTAATATTCTCTCAAGCATTGAGGATCTGAACTTGCATTGAAGTCTCAAGTGTGTCAAGAACAAGAAGACAACTCCACTATGGACCAGTTCCGCTACGAGTCTATGTGTGTCCTTAGTTGAGTTGTAATCTTGTATTTTGTTTCTTATTGTAACTCCTATCTTGCTTTCTTAGAAGCCTTGTTTTAGGAAACCCAAATCATAAACCATCATAGTTTGTGTTGTGACTAGAGTTAGTAATAGGTTAAAGTCTTTGTAACTAGTGAGTGACAAATTGGCTTGTGATAAGCGTATTACAAGTTAGTGTGATTGAAGTCTTTGTAATAGAGTCATTACAAAGTGGCTTGTAATAATTGAGTTACAAGTTAGTGAAGTTGAAATCCTACCAGTGTAGGTCATGGTTTTTTTCCTCTTGAGTTGAGATTTTTCCACGTAAAAATCCTGTGTCTCATTTACATACTATTTCTAGTAGTTAACACTGAGGGAACTGATATAGGACCAGGCCTCTATACAATTGGTGGACTCATATAAACTATCAGTATCAACCTTTGGTACAGGAGGTAAATTTCCTATCAAAATATGAACGTTATGCGAGAAAGGATCATGTTAGTTTAATAGGATTATCCAGAGTAAAAACGTTTTAGAAATACTCAAATTTGACTATTGTACAATATACGCCGGATATGGCACAAGAATAGTGGGTACAATCTAAATGGTTGACTTCGACTGAATTATACGTATATAAACTGATAACTGAATAATATTTGAAAATAATTGCATCTACATTGAATTTGTGGTAGCCAGCCAACTTCTTTTAAACAGTAGTAATGCGGGCAATGATATTCTAGGCTACCGACATTGCAACTGATTTCTATTATAAGGGATTGTAATGGACCATCACTAATTTTCAAATTGGATTTTTTTTACACATGACTAATTTTCAAAACTAGATTTTTATTACGTCACTTCAAAAGGGAGTCTATCAGAAACATACTCTCTGCCCTCGAAGGGCAGAAGTAGGGCTGTCTAAGGGGAGGGTATTACCTGTACCGGTACCGAAACCGTACACTTGGAAGATGAGTGGTAAAACCTTCAAGGAGGAATTGAGTATCATCAAGTTGGGAACGAGTGACATAGTGCTGGGCAATGACTGGATGAAGAAGTTTAACCCCACTAAATTTGACCATGAGAAGCAAACTGTTACCATTGGGAAGAAGGGCAATAAAGTGTTTTTACAGGACATTCCTGAAAGTGGAAGACTTAGTATGATAAGTGGTAACACCATGGGAAAAATATTGAGGAAAGAATAGGTGATGATGGCACATTTGTTTCTACTCAAGGTGGAACATAATCACGAGCAAGAAGTGGTGGACTATACTATTCAAGAGTTGCTGGCCAAATATGAAGAAGTGTTTGTGGAGCCTACAACACTACCCCCACTAGACAATTCAACAATACTATTCCTTTGAAGAGTGGGGCCTCACCAGTAATTTTAAGGCCATACAGGTAGAACTTATTCCAAAAAGAAGAGCCAGAGAAACAAGTTAAAGATATGATGAACCATGGGATTATACAGCCTAGCCAATCTCCTTTTTCTTCTCCAGCCTTATTAGTAAAGAAAAATGATGGAATATGGAGATTCTATGTGTTGATACCCAATTGTTTCAAAAAATATTTTTAAAATTGCATATATACCTTCAAAATTATGATTAATAGCAATTGGTATTTTTTCATAATTTTTCTGCATTTTTATAAATTTGTCCAGCATTTCATTTCCAATAAATAATTACAAAATTGCATCACAAATGACTTCAAAAGCATTTCTTGATTTAATTTACAATTTCTATTAAGACCAAATTATGCCATAAATATCCAAATTGGCACCTTTTGGCTATAATTGCAATAATTTTGCAATTATAGCCCATACATATAATTTTGTACAATTCTTTCTACCAGAAATTAGTCTTTTATATTTTTAAATACCAAATAATTATTTTTTTAAAATTATTTCCATGCATAGAATTCTTTTTTAATTAGCAATTATGTTATAAATTATTTCGACTAATTTAATTCGGGTATTTAACAAATGGCCTATTTTGATTTCAATTATAGCCTAAATTATATCCAGCACAAACACCTTATTACATTGGCCCAAACCTAAATCCTACCCGACCCAACACCTATTAAATCTTGGTCGTTGATTAATTTTGATCAACGGTCCGGATTTATTCTTGCCTTAATTAACTTAACACCACTACCCCCACAAACCCCTCATTTTTCCTCACACACCCGCCGTCACACATCACCTGTCTCTCTCAAATCCCCTCTGCCCTAACCCAAGCTTCCCCTCACCGGTTGCTGGCTGGCCGGTAACAATGGTGGTTCTCTACCACCCCTAGCCTCTATGGCTCCTCCCATGCCCGGTTTCTTGCTGTCTCGAGGTCCAAAAGGGACCAGTAGCTGTACACTTCCCACCCCTGGGTCCTTGCTTACCATTCTCAGGCCGCCATGGCCTGTCTGAGTAAGATCTTTCTATTTTTCCAGCTAGATTTGTGGTTTCTAAGCCGTAATCTCTCTATCTCTCGGTTGTTCTTCTTTGAAACCCTTATCTTGACTCGTTAGATCTGTAACAAACCTAAGAGTATTTGGAGTTATTTCACTATTTTCCATGAGAAACTTTCTAATATTTTCAAAACGCCTCTTCATCTCCATAACTAGGGTTTCTTAACCCCTTTTTTAAAAGACTTTTCCTTTGATTTTAAGTGTTATTCTATAATATTTACTATGTTTAATAAGTTTATTTAGGTTTTCCCTTTAACCTCATTAACTGTGTTAAAACCCCTAATTTCTTGGCTTAGTTTTGGGTTCTAAGTCTATCTACGCTGTTTTGTTCATTTGATTTGTGTGTATGCCTATTTTTCATGAATATGTTATGAGTCTCTGTGATTTCTACCCTATTATGTTTATTAGGGTTTATGATTTGTTTCTTCCCGCCTATATTATGTTTATTTTATCTATTGACAGAAATTGGTGGTAATTTCCCCTAATCAGTACTAGTTTCTATTTGAATCCCTGATTTCCTGTGATTGATACCCTTTACTGCTTTCCTGTGATGATGTACTTTACTAATTTCCGGTTTCTAACTAATTTTTCTTGCCTTATTATGTGGTTAACTACATTATTTACTGATTCTTAATGTTGTTTCCATAATTAGGACTTTATAAACCTAGCCCTAATTACTGGTTCTATACTTGTACTGTTTGAAACCTCTCCTTATCCGTTACATTTGATTTCTTTACGGGTTACCTGTCTTTCTACCGTTTGAGCCGATTCCCTTAGATTAAGGGAAGACTTGGACTGATTTTACTCTAATTGATTCTGTGTTCTATAATTACTAAGCAGTTTGACTCTTACCTTATTTACCTAGCTTTCAAACTACTATATATATTGCTCTCTTATACTGTCATTACACAGTCTTCTACACACACGAACTCACATTAGTTCACAACTGTCTCATACACTCAAAAACTCGTCTGCTTACTTTTGTTACTGAATTAGCCGGCTGCAAGTCAAGGATAACTATTGCACTTTTCTGTTCTTCACTTTGTGTCTATTCTCCTTACTGGTATGTTCTGATTTTAAATTCAAGTTCCAAAATCAATGTGTTTCTTTTACTACTTTAGTTTATCATTTTACTAATCTTTTTCTGTCTATTGTTTGCTTCTCAACATGTGTTTAACTTGTTTTACTTAGTATAGTAGTTTTGTTCTAACCCCTTTATAGGATCAACATATTTATGAACATGTTTGCTTCCTGTGTAATCTGTCTCCATGTGACTCCACCCTGTCTTTGAATGCTTGTCTATGAGTTGCCTAGTTCTGGTATGCACCTATTGTGCAATTGTTACCTTAAGTTGTTCTGATTATGTGTTCAATTCTGTTTTATACCACTATGTCTTCTATTATTTGTTCTGAAATTCATACTCCTATACTATGTTTACATCATTAGTTATCCCCAAGTCCACAAGTCCCTAAGCACTTCTGATTCTATGCAACCATGTCCCCAATTAGTAATTCTGGAACCCATGACATATTGTCTGCTATTCCTTGAGACTTCTATGCTTATGCTTGTTATGTGCTCACCTTGGGTGCTGTATATGTCCCCAACCCCCTTACCCCTGTGTGAAGGACTGGTGTTTGAGTGTTGCTGAACCTGTTATGTTCTGTAGTTGATCTACTGTTTGTTTAATTACCCTACTCTTGTTCAAACTATTTTACTACTAAACCACTTCATACTTTTATAAAATTCAACTGAGTTTTTTCAATACTGTTTTATACCAAAGCATTTTCAAAACCTTGTCAAACACTCTCACTCTATTCTTAAGTCCTTAAGTTCTGCCCCTCCAGTGTGATTGCTTTAGGATTCCTGTGAGATCCCTCTGAACTCTGATGCATTGAGGCTGGCTCTTCCACACTGCACTTACTCAATTCTGGTTATGAAATCTGGGTGTGAGCACTGCCCGGGATCCTTGAGGTCCTTAGGGAACTCTGACACACCCGGACATGAGAAAGGCTAAGACTTTGGCATATGAGGCAATGGACAATTTGGTATATTTGGGCTTACTTCAGGCTCCCTATAGTTCAACTTCTTCTTTTCCTTTACATATTTATGTAATTTATTGAACTGGTTTGTAATAATTATTCGTAAACAAATATTGGATTTGGCTAGTGAAATGGGAAGGGTAGCTATGTAATTCTATCATTGGGTAGAAAGCACGTCTTAGGCTTTGCATTATCTCTATCTGCATTAGAATCCATGCTTAGGACCAACATATTCATTCAAACCATGCCAAACATGCATTAGATATCATGTCTTCAAGGCTTTCATGTTTACTGCTTTAACGTACATCATGTCGTTAATTTATTCTTATGCCTACCAGTTAGAAATCCTGCTCCTAGTATAATAAAATCAATATAGAACTGTTACTCTTGTTCTTTCAAAAAATCATGTTTCGATCATTCTGTAATCCTCTTTGTGCATTTTAGAAATCATGCCTTTAGGAATTCTGTGTATCCTGAAATTATGTCTTAATCATTCTGCATTTTATATGTGCATATTAGATACCATGCTCTAGGACTCCGTTTGCATTTGCTTAACCACGCCTAGATTAAAATATTGATTCATGGAAAAGGTAAAAACAATCTCACATACAATTGTCTTGTTTTAGATAAAACTGATAACAATCCCTGCATTTTCATAACTCCTAGAACAACATGCTTTTAGGTAAAACAATTTCTGAACTGTCTAAAGTTTAACAAGCGTAAAAATCAGTAGGTAAACTGATTAGGTCCTGCTCCTGAGTTTATAAAAATAAAGCTGCATATTTCTGTGCATTGACATTCACGTAGATATCCTGTCTTAGGATCCTATCTAATAAAACTGCCTCTTGTTTGTGTTTGAGACCTTCTGATTATGTGCTTTACTTGTGGAGGTAAATCTGGGCCTCACAACTGCTTTCCTGCATTTATCTGATTAGTCCTATTTTTTCTTGCATGTCGCCTAGAATTTTATCCTTTCAAGACCTTAGGGGTCTGTCTAGAACTACCTATACTTAGAGGTCCTAAATTCCTCCAGGACCATTAAGAAGGGACGGGTAACAACATGCATAGATATCGCTAAATAAACTCGCTTAATAACCGCTAAGGGGTGGGGTAAATATGGATATGATGACTGGAGTGCGAATGCCACGTATAGCCCCTCACTGAGGAGTGATTACCGGGCATTGCATTGATGTGATCCTATAGGATTAACAACTTAGGACTCCCCTATTCCCTACATATGTGTGCTTAGACTGCGAATCTTTTCACAACCATTACTTTTTGCCATGTGTATACTTGACTGCTTATTTGCTATTTGCTAAAATTCACAAAGTTTGTTTGGCCGGGAACCACAATTGTGAACTTTGAGGGGTGCCTAACACCTTCCCCTTGGAGTAATTTCAAGCCCTTACCCAATCTCTGGTTATTCATTTAGTGTTATTATAACACTTAATAGGTGCCCTAACGCACCTCAATTCGTTAGGTGGTGACTCTTCAAGTCCTTCACATCCCTTTTCCCAAAAGGAAATGAGTTGTCCCAATAACGTCAAAAAACCTGACCAATCCAAAAGGAGAGGAAAAAGGAGGCGCGACAGCATGGCGACTCTGCTGGGGACTTCTAGGCTTTTACCATTTCAAACTGCTTTGTGAATTTGTCTTTATTTTGCTAAAACCTGCACCCCTTTACCTTTCCCTTTATGTGCAATTAATTGTTTACTTTCCCAAGTATTTATTCTTTTAAATGAAACTGACATGTTTCTTTTTGTTTTCCTTTGTAACTGCTTTTCAATGAAAACCGCTGTATTTACTGCTTTCATAACGTGCTAATACATGACGACATGCTTTTATTGCTTATTTATTGTTGCATAATCATGCTCAACATCATATTTCACTCGTGCCTATACAAATCCTATAGCAATGCTTGATGAGTGGTTGCGCTGTTCCTATTTTATATCACCCCTAAATTCGGAATGACTTATTTGCGGTAAAACTAGTCGATCAACGATGCAGTTGACGGTTCCGTGCCTTTCCCCCTCAAGTTGTCCATTTGAGGATACCATTCTAAAATCCCATAGAAACCCTACCTCTGATTATAACTGTACATGCATCATGGTCAAACCTAGCCGAGTTAATATGTTGTCTGCATGAAACCTTTTCGGACAGCATTATCCAAAAGTCCACCGGGGTTCTTGTAATCCCAACGGGCCCGATCACTATCTGTGCATTAATTTTGAGAAATAAATGCCAATATGCTAATCACTAATGTATAAATAGCTGAATCTGGACGGGGAAAGGGTCTAACCTTTTCTATTTTGCAGAAAATGAGGCACGAAGTCCCCAGCTTCGACATGGTCCAAAGTATACCACCATTGTTGCTGGATTGGTGGGAAGACCTTTCGCCAAGTGACAAAGATACCTGCTGTTGGGCATGCACGACCTGGGAAACCTGATCGACAGAGCCAAGAAGATAAAGCCTGGGGAAGGTCCTTCTGGGACCAAGTAGATTAGATTTACCTGCTTTTTCAAATGTAATAAGGCCATGTGCCATTAGTGACTTATCTTATTTAGTGTCGTTTTTGATTTATCTACTTTTACATTAATGAAATGAGGCAATTATTGGCATCTAAGCTCTCCAAATCAACTTGTCACTAGGCCTACCTCGGGCATAACGAGGCTCCCAAATTAGGACACACTTTTTTATTCCCACAATGTGTGTTTAAATACTGCAATACTTTCTCATGATCTTTACTGACTTGGCTACCTTTTGTTTTTGATTTGCTTCTTTTTGATTATTCCCCTCCCCAAATGTTGGTTCATGTATTCTGGCATCATCATCATATCACACAAGATCCAGGTCCCGACGAGTCCCAGGGTAGCAAGGCTGAACAACGTTATTTAGTTCATTTTTTGATAATGATTTCCTTTTTTGCATTTTATTTTGTTTTCCAATAAAATCCCGATGTGCCAAAACTTTTGTTTAAATTATCAAAATCGCTTTTATGTTTCAACGAATCAATATTTATTTATTATAATTTTTCTCTCATTAATTTTATCTATACAACATTACTATTTCCTGTCTTGATGAACCGATGACTGTGACAGGCAATTAGACAACACAACAAAAGGACAATGATTCAAACAAAGAGGATGTCATACCCAATGAAATTGTCAGAGAAGTTGAGGATTTTGAGAAAGACCTAAGTCCAAACCGGACGAAACTGAGGTAGTCGACCTGGGAGATTCAGAGGCTGTCAAAGAAACTCGCATCAGCATCCATTTGACGCCATCAGAGAAAGAGGAATACACCTAATTCTTGAAAGAGTATGAAGACATATTTGCATGGTCGTACAACGACATGACTTGTCTAAGTACATCCATTGTGGCCCACAAGTTGCCGACCAATCCAATGTGCCCGCCGGTAAAACAGAAGCTCAGAAAGTTCAAGCCTGATATGAGTCTGAGAATCAAAGAAGAAGTTACCAAGAAAATCAACGCCAAGGTCCTCAGGGTAGTTGAATATCCTGCATGGTTAGCCAATATCATGCCAGTGCCCAAGAAAGACGGAAAAGTTAGGGTCTGTGTAGACTACCGGGATCTCAACCGGGCCAGTCCAAAGGATGATTTCCCCCTTCCAAACATACACATCCTGATTGACAATTGTGCAAAACATGAACTTCAGTCGTTCGTGGATTGTTTCGTCGGATACCATCCGATTTGGATGGATGAAGAAGCTGAGAAAACGGCTTTCATCACGTCGTGGGGAGTCTACTGTTATAAGATGATGCCATTCGGCTTAAAGAATGCCGGGGTCACTTATATGAGGGCTATGACCACTATATACCATGACATGATACATAAAGAGATTGAGGTATATGTGGAAGACGTCATTATCAAGTCCAAGAAAGCCACCGATCATATAGCAGGTCTAAGGAGGTTCTTCAACAGGTTGCGGAAATACAACCTGAAATTAAACCCCGCAAAGTGTGCATTCGGGGTTCCTGCCGGAAAACTGCTTGGGTTCATCGTCCGCCTCAAAGGAATAGAACTGGATCCGTCAAAAGTCAAAGCCATCCAAGAATTACCACCGCCAAAGAACAAGAAATATGTGATGAGTTTCCTGGGGCGCCTTAACTACATCAGCCGGTTCATAGCCCAGTCCACGGTCATATGTGGACCGATCTTCAAAATGTTAAAGACGGATGTTGCAATTAAATGGACCGAGGCTGTGGAATTATTGTGCTTGATTTTGAAAGTCTCGCACATGGCTTTCATCAGATCACTGTTTAGATTGGAGTCATTGTCGGTGATGATTGATTCTGGAACTCCAAAACGACAAACAACATGGTCACGGACAAAGTCTGCCATGACTTTCTTAGTCACTGCTTTGTAAGATGCTGCTTTGACCCATTTAGTAAAGTAATCAATAGCTACTAATATGAACCAGTGTCCATTTGAGTCTGTAGGCTTGATCGGTCCAATGACGTCCATTCCCCAGGCGACGAATGGCCAAGGCGAGCTTGTTGCATTGAGCTCATTTGGGGGTACCTTTATTATATCTACATGTACCTGACATCGGTAGCATTTCCGGACATACTGGATGCAGTCCGTTTCCATGGTCATCCATAAGTAACCAGCTCTGAGTATCTTCTTGTCCAAGACAAAACCATTCATATGCGGGCTGCAAGTCCCGACATGTATCTCTCCAAGTAGTCTGGAGGCTTCCTTTGCATCGACACATCTCAATAATCCCAAATCGGGAGTTCTTTTGTACAGGGTTCCTCCGTTGTGAAAGAAATTGTTGGACAATCTCAGAAGCGTACGTTTCTGAGTATGATTTGCAAGCTCTGGGTACTCTCCCTTTGACAAATACTCCTTGATATCATGGAGTCATGGTTTTCCGTACGCTTCTTCTTAAATATGGGCACAATATGCCGGCTGGCTATGGATGTTTACTGGAATAGGATCAATGAAGTTCTTATCTGGATGTTGTATCATAGATGATAGAGTGGCTAGTGCATCAGCAAACTCGTTCTGAATTCTGGAGATGTGCCGAAATTCTGTCTTTGTGAACCTCTTTCTCAATTCCTGCAGGTGGTGCAGATATGGCAGTATCTTGGAATTCTTGGTAGCCCATTCTCCTTGTACTTGGTGTATTAGCATGTCTGAATCACCAATTACTAGCAGCTCTCGAATATTCATGTCAATGGACATGTTGAGCCCTAGGATGCAAGCTTCATACTCTGCCATATTGTTGGTGCAGGGGAATCTGAGTTTAGCAGATGCTGGATAATGATGGCCAGTTTCCGACACCAAGACTGCTCCAATACCGACCCCTTTGAAATTGGTTGATCCGTCGAAGAAGATTCTCCAGCCGTCATAGGATTCATCAATGTATTCTCCTATGAATAATACTTCTTCATCGGGAAAATATGTTTTCAGAGGTTCGTATTCTCCTCCCACAGGGTTCTCGGCAAGATGATCTGCCAATGCTTGTCCCTTGACTGCTTTCTGAGTCACATACACGATGTCGAATTCACTTAGCAGGATTTTCCACTTGGCCAGCTTTCCAGTGGGCATGGGCTTCTGAAATATGTACTTCAAGGAATCCATCCTTGATATGAGATATTTTGTGTAGGCACAGAAGTAGTGCCTCAGCTTCTGGGCTACTCAGGTTAGAGCACAGCAGGTACGCTCCAGTAGAGAATACCGTGCCTCGTATGAAGTGAAATTCTTACTCAGATAATAGATAGCCTGTTCCTTTTTTCCTGTCTCGTCGTGCTGCCCTAGAACGCAGCCGAAAACTCCATCTAATACTACAAGGTAGAGTAGCAGGGGTCTTCCTGGCTATGGCGGGACCAAAACAGGTGGCGTTGACAAGTATTCCTTGATTATGTCGAAGGCTTTCTAACTAGCAATTGGAACTCAGATATAACAAATACAACTCATACACAGGAATATAAGGACCTGAGAATCCTAAAAGGCCAACCTATTTGAAAATAAGTCCGAGTACGCACTCGTCACCTCTCGTACACGGGCTACAATCAACATAGAAGACTCAATCCTAAGGGGTAATTCCCCCACACAAGGTTAGGCAAGATACTTACCTCAAAGACGACAACCCGGTACTCTAACATGAACTTCTCGGGCGGAAAGACTTCCGGACGGCTCAAAATCAACTAAAAAAACTTCAAACTACACATAAAACGTATAAGAAACTATTTCGAATAATAAAGTTTCAGTCTTTACAAAAATATAAAAATCGACCCAAAAGTCGACCCCCCGTCCCGCACCTCGAAACCCCACAAATTTTACAAAATATGGTTACCCATTTCAATACGAGTTCAACCATAAAAAAATTACCAAATTCCGATATCATTTGGTCCCTCAAATCATGAATTTTCAACTTAGAAATTTTCTTCCAAAACCCACAATTTTCCCAACTCAAAACACAAATTAAATGATAAAAACAAGGACAAATTCATGGAATATATTTAATTCTAGTTGAAGAACACTTACCCATTCTATTTGTGTGAAAAACCTTCAAAGAATCGCCAAGAACCGAGCTCTAGAGGTCAAAATATGATAAAAATGGTGAAACCCTCGATTTTGAAAACTTATATTCTGCCCAGGCATTTGTGCATTGCGAACGCGGAGAAGAGGATGCGCCCGCGAAGAAGAAAGAAAATGAAGTTGCCCAGTTGCACTATGCGAACGCGAGGGCAAGCTTGAAAACATGGAAGAGGAAATGTGGGACCTATGCGAATGCGAATAAAGCATTGCGAACGTGAAGAGGAATTAACCTACCGCCCCCAGCCCTTGGTTATACTACGCGAACGCGATGAGATATATGTGAACACGATGAAGGTGAAGGTAGACATTATGCGATCACATTCGAGTTCACGCGAAGGCAGTGAACAAATATTACCCCCCTCCCAGATTACACTTCGCGAACGCGAAGGAGAGGGTGCGAACACATAGAAGGAAAACCAGCTGACAGACATCAACAGTGAAAAATAGGAGAAAATTGACCAGAAGCCTATCTGAAACACACCCGAGGCTGAGCCGAATATCAGAAAGAGATGAATGGAGGTGTAGAAGCCGTCAATAAGAACATCAAGAAGATATTGAGAAACATGATAGAAAAACACAGACAGTGGCACGAAAAGCTATCATTTGCCTTACTGGGATACCGCACCACAATCCTCACATCAACTGGGGCAACTCCTTACTTGCTGGTTTATGGTGCGGAAGCTGTTATTCCTGCTGAAGTGGAAATTCCTTCCTTAAGAATCATACAAGAATCTGAGCTCAACGACGTAGAATGGATAAGAAGTCGTTATGAGCAGCTAGCCCTCATAGACGGGAAAAGGATGAATACAATATGTCACAGACAACTTTATCAAGGCAGAATGATGAGAGCTTTCAACAAAAGAGTCAAGCCAAGACAGTTCACACCGAGGCAACTGGTGTTAAAGAATATCTTTCCACGTCAAGATGAGGCCAAAGGGAAATTCTCTCCCAACTGGCAAGGTCCGTATATGGTTCATCGAGTACTGATTGGAGGAGCTCTCATACTTGTAGAAATCGACGGAGAAGTCTGGCCAAAACCAATCAATTCCGATGCAGTCAAGCGCTACTATGTGTAATTCTTTATGCTCTTCTCAAATGATGTAAACTGAACTACGCCCGACCTGATTCCCGTTTAAGAGGGGATACGTAGGCAGCCCTATGGGTTCAGTCACAATTCAATAAAAATCTCATTTCTACCCCACAATTGGAACTGGGGCAGAATTTTTAGGAGGACCCTCAAAATTCTGAAGCAAGTTCAGCCGACCGCAGTATGCACAACAGCCAGAAACGTCAACCTATCTAACTGGGGTAGAATTGTGAGGAGGAGCCTCAAAATTCTATAGCATGAGAGGTTCCAATGTCTTGAACCGTGTCACGGTCGTCAGTTCATCTAAAATTCTTAAAATATGTTTCATACTATGTCTTTGCAAAATCATGCATGCTTGCTTTCAAAAATAGCTCTGTTTAGCAAAAGCTACCCCGATAACTTGAATATGATCATCAGACCAAGCAGAACGAGTCAAGCAAAGCCAACAGGGATACGAATCGACCTTCCCCATCCATAGAACTCACGATTTTTCTTTGGATGCAGGAACAAAGGATAAACACGCTTTAAAGTCACAATTCTCAAAACAGTTGAAATTTCCAAAATTTTCTATCAACACAAAGAACAAACATGCTCCGTAGTCATAATTTTCACAACAATCGCAATGACGAAATCTACTACCAGCTAAGAAATTCTACTATCATTTGCTATTTATTCTTCTGCATAAGGCTAAGCTCCGCCTTCATCTTGCATGGGACTAAGCTCTGTCCCGCATTTTGCATGAGGCTAAGCTCTGCCTCCATCTGCATAAGGCTAATCGCTACCTTCCTATCTGCATGAGGTTAAGCTCTACCCCCACCCGACATAAGGCTAATCTCTGCCTTCCCTTGCATGAGACTAAGCTCTTCCTTCATCTGCATAAGTCTAATCTCCGTCTTCATCTGCAGGCTAATCTTTGCCTTCATTTGCATGAGGCTAAGCTCTGTTTCCCTACTTGCATAAGGCTAAACTCTGCCTCTAATTTACTTCTTCACCGAGACTAAGCGATGTCTCTCAAGAATTATTTACTTCACTCCTCTTTCGGGCTAAGCTCTTCCCCCCAATTCGCAAGACTAAGCCTTATCTTGTTGACATCATGTTATTGCATCTCATGGACTGAAATATTGCCAACTTGTCCAAAGGCGTCATAGTCTAACAACATCATCCTCATAGCCGGAAGACACCATGTCATGGCCTGAGGATCTCTCTTAATCTTGCATATCATTATTCAAAGGCTTTATAGTTCGGAGGCACCATCTTCATGGCCCGAGAACATCATTTCATGGCCTGTGAATCTCTCATCAAACAATTCATGGCCCAGGACATCATGGTCTAAGGACGTCACCTCTAACCGTACGAAGACGGCTTTCATAGTCCCAAAGGGAACCTCTATCATGTTTAAATTTATGCACAATATACGCTTGTATTACTCTTATTTGCAGGTAACCCGACGAGCAACGGCTATCCCAGCAGGAGAGATCCCGCTCCAGTTCCTCAACTGTATCAAACCTAACCTCTCCCGTAAACTATTAATTCGCCCATCCCTAGATATTGCGTATGTTCTTGTAATGACTTCACCGGTAAACTTCGCCGATGAATCTGGAACTACATACGACCTGATTCATGTAAAACCAGGGGTATGTAGGCAGCTCAGAAGCTAGGGTGTGGTCTAAAACTCTCTAACCATTTCGCTCAGTCAAAATTGGCCATCATATCTTTACCCGACAACTCTTTCATCCTTTCCGCGTAAAGAGGGGCAACTGTTGATACCCAATTTTTCCCAAAAATATTTTTAAATTGCATATATACCTTCAAAATCATGCATTAATAGCAATTGGTGTTTTACCATAATTTTTCTGTATTTTTATAAATTTGTCCAACATTTCATTTCTAATAAATAATTACAAAATTGCATCACAAATGATTTCAAAACATTTCTTGATTTAATTTACAATTTATGGTCCTATTAAGACCAAATTATGCCATAAATAGCCAGATTGGCACCTTTTGGCTATAATTTCAATAACTTTGCAATTATAGCCCATGCTTATAATTTTGTACTATTTTTTCTACCAGAAATTAGTCCTTTATAATTTTAAATACCAAATAATCACTTTTTTTTTAAAATTATTTCCATGCATAGAATTCTTTTTTAATTAGCAATTATGTTATAAATTATTTTGACTAATTTAATTCGGGTATTTAACAAATGGCCTATTTCTATTTCAATTATAGCCTAAATTATAGACAACCCAAACACCTTATTACATTGGCCCAAAGACACCCAAGCCCAAACCTAAATCCTACGCAACCCAACACCTGTTAAATCTGGTTGATCAATTTTGATCAACGACCCAGATTTATTCTTGCCTTAATTAACTTAACACCACTACCCCCTAAACCCCTCATTTTTCCTCACACACCCGCCGTCACACTTCACCCGTCTCTCTCAAATCCCCTCTGTTGTCACGACCCAAAATCCCAACACAGGTCATGATGACGCCCAACACCGGGGTCAGGCAAGCCAACAGTTGTTTACTAGTGAAATTATCCTTATTTGACAAACCATCCCCACCCTTAACAAATTTTAAGCTTAGAACATTTAGGTAAAAGCGGATATATTAACCAACTTAATTAAATGTAGCCAAAAGGATCACAAACCAATATATACAGTCCCAAAAATATAGAGTCTACTATGTGTGTGCCAGGAACTAGTGTCACAAGTCTACAGACGAACTAGTAGAATATACAAAAGATGATATAAACTGTTCTACTGTCTGAAGGAAGTGGACATAAATAAACAAAGATAACTCCTTAGTGCTGCAGAGAATCGCCAAGGGAAGCAGCTCACCGTGGAGTCAGGTCCAGAATGTACTCCCAGGGTCAAGCTCCGGTCGGGTAACCAGATGTACCAGCCTCAAAACCTGTACAATTAAGTACAGAAGCATAGTATAAGTACATAAACAAATATGTACCTAGTGAGTATACCGCCTAACCTCGAAGAAGTAGTGACGAGAGGTCGACGTGATATTACTAGGGTCAGACAATGTGGAATAAGTACAGGCTAACCAGTAATAACAGTAATGAACAGTAATAAGAAAATGTGCATCAAATAACAATCTCTAGTACCCTCACGCCATCCCTTTCCATGGCATACAAGCTATTTAACCTTCTTTCTTTCATGAAATCAATATTTACAATTACAGGGCTTCTCATAAATTACCAAACATATAACATGCTATGAATGTACGATCTTTACGACGAGAAAAGTAAATGTGCACTGCCGAGGGTCGAACGGCCCGAACCATTGATGCATCTATCTGCCCCGCTCGCGAATCGAATATGCGACACGGTTAATATAATAATAATACCACCCCCGCTCGCGAATCATTCATGCGACTCGGGTTAATATAATACTAGGACTAGCCCGCTCGTGAATCATCCATGCGACTCGGGTGCCAATATAAATTCATGATTAGCAGGAGATTCCAGATAATTTAGCATAAAACATACTAACAGGGTGAGAATTTATAAATGTCAAATTCGAAGAATAACCCCTTAGTCCTTCACATGTGAGATTCGAGGATATTAGACTACTTAATCCATATGCAAGATCACAGATACAATACATAAAGCATGCTTGTGAGTCCTAAACTACCCGACAAGGCATAATAGTAGCTACGCATGGACTCTCGTCGTGCGTGCGCATCCCCCGCAAATAAGGACAAACCACCATTTATAATCACCTATGTGGACAATTCCCTCTTACAAGGTTAGAAAGGAGACTCACCTCGCGTCGAACCTACTCCCCGGGTCAAGAATGAGCCCGAAACTCCGAACTCTTCACCCAAGGAATCGAAACTAATCAAAAGTTACATAAATATATATCAAATTATACTCAAAGCATAGAATTCTCCTACTATTTAGTCAAATTCGTCATTCTTGAAGAAATCCCAAAATCCAACCCCGGGCCCGCATGCTCGGATTCCGAAAATTCACGAAGGAACCACTCACCCATAACCTAAGGATCGTTAATACATGATTTTTAATTGATTTTATAGCTATTTCACGGGTAGATTCTCAAATTATCGAAAGCCCTAGGTTACTACCTAATTCCTTAATTTTTCACTAATTAGGTAATTAAATTCAACTAGGAATTCATGCATTAACAAATCTTGAGATGAAATTTACTTACCTTTCATTGATTGGGTCGTGAAGCCCTTTTCCCAAGCTCTCAAAGTGTTTTAATGGAGGAAGGAATGAACAAACAATGAAGAATACAGTATTTTAAAGAAACACACTGCCTAGCAGTGGTACTGTACCTGCGGCTCAAGGACCGCACCTGCGGTCTCGCACCTGCGAGCAAAGGCTCGCACCTGCAGAAATGGACGAGGAAGCCTGGGCTCGCACCTGTGGAGGGGAGACCTCACCTGCGGAACTTTGTCCACAACTACGAGAAATGGGCTGCCTGCTGGGGGTCACACCAGAACAGGTGCACCAACAACTATTTCAGCTAGTTTTTGGCCTCATGTGGTGTCTGGGAGGCACCTGGGCCCACCCGAGCCCCCTTCCAAATATACCAACAAGTCTCAAATCATAATACGGACTCGCTCGATCCTTCGGAACGCTCAAAACAATGCTAAAACTCAAAATAACATCCTAGAACCCCTGGAATCATAACTTAGGAACTTCAAGTTTTCTAGACTTCGCTAACAACACGCCGAATCGACCTATACTACTCGGAATGATACCAAATTTTGTAGGCAAGTCATAAATGACATAACGAAACTATTCCCGATCTCAGAATTTCATTCGGACCTCGATAACACAAAACACGTCCCAAACCACAATAGGAACTTAAGGAACTCTTATTTCAATATTGGGCGCCGAAACACTCCCGGGTCATCAGAAACCCATTTCGAACATACGCCCGAGTTTGAAATCATCATACGAAGTTACTAGAACCATAGAAACTCAATTCCGAGGTCGTTTACCCAAAATATTGACCGAAGTCAAACTTGGCCTTAAAGGCAAACCTGAAGGAACCAAGTGTTCCATTATTGCTCTAAACACTTCTGAATCCCGGACCACCCGCCCCCGCAAGCCATAAATCACAATAAGCCGCTATGGGAAGTTTCATTTATGGGAACGGGGTCCGATAACGCAAAAAGACCGGTCGGGTTGTTACATCTGCCCTAACCCTAGCTTCCCCTCGCCGACTGTTGGCTCACCGGTAACAATGGTGGTTCTCTACCACCCCTAGCCTCTATGGCTCCTACCATGCCCGGTTTCTTGTTGTCTCGAGGTCCTCAAGGGACCAGTGGCTGTTCACTTCCCTCCCCAGGGTCCGTGCTTACCATTCTCAGGCCGCCATGGCCTGTCCGAGTAAGATCTTTCTATTTTTCCGGCTAGATCTGTGGTTTCTAAGCCAGAATCTCTCTATATATGGGTTGTTCTTCTCTGAAACCCTATTTTTATATCTTGACTCGTTAGATCTGTAACAGATCTAAGAGTATTTTGAGTTATTTCACTGTTTTCCATGAGAAACTTTCTGATCTTTCCAAAACGTCTCATCTCCATAATAAGGGTTTCTTAACCCCCTTTTTAAACGACTTTTCCGCTGATTTTAAGTGTTATTCTATAATATTTACTATGTTTAAACAATTTATTTAGGTTTTCCTTTTAACCTGATTAACTGTGTTAAAACCCCTAATTTCTTGGCTTAGTTCTGGGTTCTGAGTCTGTCTACGCTGATTTGTTCGTTTGATTTGTGTGTATGCCTGTTTCTCATGAATATGTTCTGAGTCTCAGTGGTTTCTACCATATTATTCTTATTAGGGTTTATGATTTGTTTATTCCCACCTATATTATGTTTATTTTGTCTATTGACAGAAATTGGTGGTAATTTCCCCTAATCAATACTAGTTTCTATTTGAATCCCTGATTTCCTGTGATTGATACCCTTTACTGCTTTCCTGTGATGATGTACTTTACTAATTTCCGATTTCTAAATATTTTTTCTTGCCTTATTATGTGGTTGACTACATTATTTAATGATTATTAATGTTGTTTCCATAATTAGGACTTTCTGAACCTAGCCCTAATTACTAGTTCTATACTTGTACTGTTTGAAACCTTTCCTTATCCGTTACAAGAACGGACGCAATATCTAGGGATGGGCGAATGAACGGCTTACAGGAGAGGTTAGGTTTGATACAGTTGAGGAACTGGAGCGGGATCGCCCCTACTGGGATAGCCTTAGCTCGTCGGGTTACCTGCAAATAAGAGTAATACAAGCGTATATTGTGCATAAATTTAAACATGATGCAGGTTCCCTTTGGGACTATGAAAGGTGTCTTCGAACGGTTAGGGATGGCGTCCTTATACCATGACGTCCTGGGCCGTGAATATTTTGATGAGAGATTCGCAGGCCATGAAATGATGTTCTCGGACTATGAAGATGGTGTCTCCGAACTATGATGCCTTTGAATAATGATATGAAATATTGAGAGAGATCCTCATGCCATGACATGGTGTCTTCCGGCTATGAGGATGATGCCATTAGACTATGACGCCTTTGGACAAGTTGGCAATATTTCAGCCTATGAGATGCAATAACAGGAATCAGGTCGGGCGTAGTTCAGTTACATCATTTGGGAAAGCATAAAGAGTTACACATAGTAGCACTTGACTGCATCAGAATTGATCGGTTTTGGCCAGACTTCTCCATCCATTTCTGCAAGTGTGAGAGCTCCTCCTGTCAGTACTCGATGAACCATATATGGACCTTTCCAGTTGGGAGATAATTTTCCTTTGGCTTCATCTTGATGTGGAAAGATCTTCTTTAACACTAGCTGCCCTGGTGTGAACTGACTTGACTTGACTCTTTTGTTGAAAGCTCTGGTCATTCTGCTCTGATAAAGCTGTCCGTGACATATTGCATTCATCCTTTTCCCGTCTATGAGGGCTAGCTGCTCATAATGACTTCTTATCCATTCTGCATCGAGCTCAGCTTCTTGTATGATTCTTAAGGAAGGAATTTCCACTTCAGCAGGAATAACAACTTCCGTACCATAAACCAGCAAGTAATGAGTTCCCCCAATTGATATGCGGATTGTGGTGCGGTATCCCAGTATGGAAAATAATAGCTTTTCGTGCCACTATATGTGTTTTTCTATCATCTTTCTCAATATCTTCTTGATGTTCTTGTTGGCGGCTTCTACAACTCCATTCATCTGAGGTCTATAGGCTGTGGAACTCTTGTGCTTGATTTTGAAAGTCTCGCACATGGCTTTCATCAGATCACTTTTTAGATTGGAGCCGTTGTCGGTGATGATTGATTCTGGAACTCCAAACCGACAAAAAATATGGTCGCGGACGAAGTCTGCCACGAATTTCTTAGTCATTGCTTTGTAAGATGCTGCTTCAGCCCATTTGGTGAAGTAATCAATAGCTACTAAGATGAACCTGTGTCCATTTGAGGCTGTAGGCTTGATCGGTCCAATGACGTCTATTCCCCAGGCGAAGAATGGCCAAGGCGATCTTGTTACATTGAGCTCATTTGGGGGTACCTTTATTATATCTGCACGTACCTGACATCGGTAGCATTTCCGAACATACTGGATGCAGTCTGTTTCCATGGTCGTCCA
This sequence comes from Nicotiana paniculata, assembly GCA_005239505.1. Classification (NCBI taxonomy): domain Eukaryota; kingdom Viridiplantae; phylum Streptophyta; class Magnoliopsida; order Solanales; family Solanaceae; genus Nicotiana; species Nicotiana paniculata. Next base: position 116,087 of record ML362102.1, read on the forward strand.
GAAGTAACCGGCTCTGAGTATCTTCTTGGCCAAGACAAAACCATTCATATGCGGGCCGCAAGTCCCGTCATGTATCTCTTCAAGTAGTCTGGGACACAAACCTTAACTTTTCCGTCCTTCTTGGGCACTGTCACAATGTTGGCTAACCATGTTGGATATTCAACTACCCTGAGGACCTTGGCGTTGATTTCCTTGGTAACTTCCTCTTTGATTTTCAGACTTATACCAGGCTTGAACTTTCTGAGCTTCTGTTTAACCGGCGGGCACATTGGATTGGTCGGCAACTTGTGAGCCACAATGGATGTACTTAGACCAGTCATGTCATCGTACGACCATGCAAATATGTCTTCATACTCTTTCAAGAATTGGGTATATTCCTCTTTCTCTGATGGCGACAAATGGATGCTGATGCTAGTTTTTTTGACAGTCTCTGAATCTCCCAGGTTGACTACCTCAGATCGTCCAGGTTGGACTTAGGTCTGTTCTCGAAATCCTCAACTTCTTTGATAATTTCATCGGGTATGACATCCTCTTCTTCTGAATCGCTGTCCTTTTGTTGCGTTGTCTCATTGCATGTCACAGTCATCGGTTCATCAAGACAGGAAATAGTAGTGCTGTATAGATAAAAGTAATGAGAGATAAATGATAATAAATAAATACTGATTCGTTGAACGTAAAAGCGATTTTGATAATCTAAACAAACATTTTGGAACATCGAGATTTTATTGGAAAACAAAAAATGCGAAAAGGAAATCATTAGCAAAAAATGAAGTAAATAACGCTGTTCAACTTGGATGGTAGGGCCTTCCTCTTCCCCTTCCTCGACAATAACACAACAGTCCATGCCTTCGTCTTCCAGGAATAGATTCTTCAAACGTGCTAGAGTTTCTTCTTCTTCTGACCCCCATATGATATCAGCTTGCTGGAAAGTCTGCTCCAAATGTGGTATAGGCTGTTCCAATGGATAGTAGGGACCGTTCCATGGTGGCGACCAGTATTCGTACTCTTGCCAAGTGTATTTTTATCCCAGCCCAAAATTGGTTCCATGGTGCTTCGGCTGTATCAGTTTGGAAATCCCCTGAAGATTCTTACCGAGCCCTTTTCCAGGCTTGTACCCGCTCCAGTTCAAAATGCTTTCGATCTTAATATCCCATCACTTATCCTTGTCTATTGCGTTGACCCGCTCGATATGGTGATATGTTTCTCCACCCAGCCTTCTTCTACCTTCAACCACCGAGATGGTCTGGCGACTTTAGATATGGTTGCTTCCATCTCCGTGGATGATTACTTCCTGGTGGTTCCATTCAGATTTCACTACCTGATGCAATGTTGATGCCACAGCCCCAGCGTCATGTATCCATATCCGCCCCTATAACATGTTATATGACGCGAATACATCTATCACCTTAAATTCAACCTTGTAGGTTCCATCTGTAGACAAAGACTGATTTCTCCAATGGTGGCCCTCTGAGAACCGTCGAAATCCTTCACATTCATGGACCCTTCTCTTATCTCGTAAAATACTTTGCCCAATATTTTGAGGGTTGTCAATGGGAAAATGTTGAGGCTGGATCCTCCGTCGATTAGAACCCTGGTAATGAAATAATCTTCACATTGCATAGTAATGTGCAGTGCCTTGTTGTGACTTATCCCTTCAGGTGGCAGCTCGTCCTCATGGAAAGTGATCTTGTGACTTTCCAGCACCTGTCCTACCATGTTGGACATTTCTACGCTGGTGATGTTATTAGGCACATATGCTTCGTTCAACACTCTCATTAAAGATTCCTGTGCGCTTCTGAGTTCTGTAGAAATGACATGATGGATATTTGGGCTGGAATCTTGCTCAACTGATCTATGACTGAATATTCTTTGGCTTGCACCTTTCTCCAAAGATCATCTGAACCTGTTTCAATGATGGGTGGCCTGTTGTAAGCATGTTTTCTAGACTCTGCCAAGTGTTCAGGTGTATAGACCTTGCCGATCCTGGTCATCCCCTGTGCGACACCAAAATTTTCCATCTGTACCTTATCTTTCCTTCTTGCTTCAGCCACGTAGTCCCAAGGTACGACATTGGTGTTGAAAAGCGGCGGGGTTGACACTGTCACTGTAATTGGTGCGGCTATCTTCACTTCAAATGGGACAGGTGCTGTGGCAGGTGGGATTACCTCAACCTCAAATGGCACAGGTGCATCCGCAGGTGGTCCCACTTCAAACTTGAATGGGACTGACTCAACTACCTCAACATCTCCTGACGGATGAATCTGGACTATGATGGGATTAAGTGTGACCTCTGGCTTCTTTGGGTCATTACCTTCTTTGATTAATCCAATCGACCCTTCTAGGTCCCATTCTTCCTCTATCTTTATCATGTTAATGCCTCCACCCCTATGGTCTGGGAGCGTATTGTTGCGGACATTGGGAGTAGCTTCCTTTTATTGGATGAACTTATTATCAATCAGAGACTGGATTTTATCCTTAAGTGAACGACATTCATCAATTGTATGCCCCTTCATGCCAGAATGGTATGCACAGGTTTTATTTGGGTTGACCCATTGGGATGGATTTTTAGGGGTTACAATAGGGATAAGAGTAACATAACCATCAACTTTTAATCTTTCTTACAACTGGTCAATAGGTTCAGAAATGGCCGTATATTGCTTAGGCGGCCTACGGTCAAAATTGGGTCGAGGTCTTGGAAAATTTTGGCAAGCAGAGGGTGACTGGAAGTGAGAGGGTTGAGAGTTATATATATGACAAATAATGGCTGGTTGAGAATATCTGGGAGACGTGGGTTTGATAAGCAGGTGGGGGTGACGGTTGATAAGCAGGTGCATGTGCTGGATGATATGTAGGTGGGGGTGCTTGGTATGTGAGTGCGGAAGTTCGATATACCAATGAGGATTTAGGTCCCTGTGCAACCATTAACATCCCTGTATCTTTCTTCTTGGATATACCACCAGACTTCAAGGCTTTGTTGATGGCTTGTAGTGCTTCGAAATTAGTAACCATTCCGCTCTTAATCCCTTCTTCAATTCTCTCACATAGCTTGATGATGTCAGAGAATTTGTGGTTTTCAACTACCATCAGCCTCTCATAATACTACGGGTCCTATGACCAGATGAAGAATTTGTTCAGTTGTTCTTCATCTAGGGCAGGCCTGACCTTGGCTGCTTCAGATCTCCAACGAATGTCATACTCGCGAAAAGTTTCGGTGGGCTTCTTCTTGAGGTTTTGGATATAAAATACATCTGAAGCATTCTTCGTGTTGAACGTGAACCAATCCATGAAATCTGAGGCCATGCCTACCCAGTTGGACCACTTCTTAGGGTCTTGGCTGATGTACCAAGACAAAGCATCTCCGGTGAGGCTTCTCATGAACAATTGCATGTGAATCTTCTCGTCTCTTCCTACTCCAACCAGTTTATCACAATATGTTCCCAGATGGACACTGGGATCACCTGTACCGTTGAACATCTCTAACTTAGGAGGTTTGTAACCCTCTGGTAGTTCAACATCAGACTGTATACAGAGATCTTCATAGTTCAATCCCTCAACTCTTTTACTTCCTTTGACGCCCTAGACTTGGCTAGCCAGTCTCTTGAGTTCTTCGGCCAAGTTCTTAATGAGCGTATCCTTCTCACTGGATTCAGCTGTGTAAGAAATAGGTTGGGTGGAGTGAGGTAGAGTTTCCATGTATATGGGGTTGTTATGATGGCCTGGCGCCTGAGCATAGAGGTGGTCATCTGTGGAGTTTTATGGTTCAGGGATGATCAGTTGGGTGTTTCTCGGAGTGTGGCAAGTGTTGCATTGTGGTGGAATAGTTTAATTTTTTGGTGGTGAGTTGTGGGAGGGTTCTTTTTTTTTGGGGTATTCTAAGGAGGTATGGGGTTTTGGGTGTTCGGATGATTGACATCTGGAACACTAAGCGAGAAGGACAAATTCGCCAAGTTTCGCACATGTTCAATCTCCCCTTGGAGTTTCAACAACCTTTGCTCGAGTTGTGACATAGCATCGTTCTGAACCTGAGTACCTTAATTGTCAGGATCTTCTGTTCGTTCAGCTGTCATTATGTTTTCCTTTCTGATATTGCTCAAATCTTCCATTTTTCCTTTGCCTTTGCCTTTAAGTGGACTAGGAGGAGGAGGAGGTGGAGGGACCCTGGATCTTGTATGATATGATGCTGATTCCAGAATGCACGAACCAACCTTTGGGTAAGAAAGAAAACAAAAGCAAAAACAAAATGTAGCCAAGTCAGTGAGGATCATGAGAAAATATTGCATTATTTGAACTCACATTGCAGGGATATAAAAGCGTGTCCTAATTTGGGGAGCCTTGATCACGCTCAACTATGTCTTGTAGAAGACTAAGCGGGCGTTGCAAATATAATCCTGGGGTATTATGCCCAGAGTCGATCCCACAGGGAATTGACGTATCAAGCACGCTGTTAAAATACTACTCAGCTGTCACCTGATGTTATTTAAATTACTAATACTAAATATTAAAACTAAAGTTTAACTACGCTAATGTATAAACAATTGTAATAAAAATCTAAGGTTGTGGTTTCCCCCGCTGGTGAACTTACTTCTCGGATACTTCGTATAGTTTGATTAAGTATCTCTATCAATATGAACACTCTATCTACCATAAATCTCTCTCAAGTAATTATGATAATTTACT